>JADRCC010573930.1:0-22507 GCA_019843855.1 Hylomyscus alleni | reverse complement strand
CTAAGTTATCTCAAGGCTTTCCTATTTGTCTTTTTAAGAAATGCCACAATCCAAGGCAAGGAAAATAGATAAAATTAATTTAATTAGAAGTGTGAGCCAGGAGTGGTGGTACCCAGGAGGATCAAGCGCTCACATTTACTCAGGCAGTGGGAAAGCAGCTTGGGCTACATGAGGTGGCGCCTTAGAATAAAGCAGTAGAAGTTATAACAACTGTAGAAATGTCACTATGGCGATGGCTGTTTCTTACCTCTAGTTGAGCTGATCCATAAATTAGTACATAAAAAATTTTATATCTATTGACTATCTAAAGATAATCCAAAATTACTCACTTGTCATTTGTCACACCCAAAATGGCAAATCTTATGGGTAGTTACTAAAAGTGGGATGTGAATATTGCTTATATTGGATATATGGATGTTAATATCCAGCTTGTTCTTTTTGTATTCGAATAAAAGAAGAAAATATTTAATAAAGCAAGGACTCATACATTATCCTGATTATTATTATTAAGATCAGTGCCTGATTTCTTCATAAAGCTGTCAAAAATTCCCAAATGTTTTACCTTGATCATCAACCCCAAATGTGTAAGGCATTTCAGTTTCTTATGTTACCACATCATCATTCCCATGCTTCCATGGACATCATTTTATACCTTCATTTTCCCTCCAACTCTCTAATATGAGGAATACCTTCTGTATCTCTTGCTCTGTGTACAGGCAGCTTAGACTCACAACATTCCTCTCTTACAGTTTCTGTTTCTTGGTTCAATTGAAATACCCCGAGACACTGAATGCTCTAGTCCTTAAGAATAAAAACTTGCAGTGTATGTATGTGTGTGTGTGTGTGTGTGTGTGTGTGTGTGTGTGAGAGAGAGAGAGAGAGAGAGACAGAGAGAGAGAGGCAGAGAGAGAGACAGAGACAGAGAGACAGAGACAGAGAGAGATAGAGAGACACAGAGAGAGACAGAGACAGAGAGAGACAGACAGAGAGACAGAGAGAGAGAGAGAGGGAGGGAGAGAGAGAGCTCCCAAAGTCACCTTGTAGGCAAAGATAGCCCTGAATTCTTTGTGTTTGTGTGAACATGTATATATTTGTTTCTGTGTATGCGCATGTGTGGGTGGGTTCAGATACATATTACATGTGTAGGGACATGCATGTGGAAGTCAGATGTTTACCCTGGATGACATCCTCAACTTTTTTACACTTGAGCTTTTAGGATACAACCCTTTGCTGAACCTGGACTCAGTTGTACTGACTGAGCAACGTGGAAGGGTCCTCCTGTCTGCCTCCCCAGTGCTGGGATTTCAGGAGTATATGCTATGTCTAGGTTTTGAGGTCAGCACTGGGGATCCAAACCAGGATCTCATCTTGTGTGACAAGTGCCATGGACCGGGTTCGTTGCGGGGAACCCCAACTTCCGCGGGATGAGAGTTCTGGTCAGGTGGGCAATAAGTCGGCTGATGACAAACAGACTCGACACAAGAGTGTGGTGAATCTGAATGTATTTGTATAAGGTGAAATTCAGGCTTAAATAGCATACAACAAGCAGAGCAGATGACAAGAATCACGTAGGTGGGCGGAGGTTACAGCAAGGGGCTGGAGGTCACGTAGGCAAGTGACCACTACATCAAGGTCAGTAGGATCTGGTAACCAGGTGAGAAGCAGGCAGAAGAGCAGTTGAGCCCTTCCTGCCGGGGCTATCTTGGTATTCCTATGCTAATTCTCTGGTTCTGCTGGAGGCAAGGACTAGGAGAATCTGACCTGGCATTTCCTGCTAATTCTCTGGGTCTAGCTGGAGGCACGCACCTGGAATTTCCGACCTAACCAATGTCCTTGAGTGAGGGAACCCCTTCGATTATCCTCTAGTATGTAAAACAGTTCTGACTATTGTGGGACTGCCCTAAGGATTCTAACTATGTTAACAGTAAGCTATGGTGCCTGACCTCTGTTGCTAACTCTGAGGACATTCTATCTGATAAGGCAGATTCCTTGAGAGCAATTCCAAGCTGTCCTTAGCTTGGAATTGAGTTAGGATATGTTGGAAACATTGTGCTGGCTAGGAAACGATGCCCAATCTTAGCCATTTACGAATCATTTCTTGGGGTACCTTTATGCCTAAATAAGAGGGCATGTTGATGATTGGAAAGACTAATCTGGAACACATCTGAGTTAGGGAATGCCAGCGACTATCTGAATACCCAGGAGGTGCAAGCTCTCTTTTGGGGCCATATCGCCTCTCATCCTTAATCAGGCTTTTACCCCCGATAGTTTGGATATGACTGGAGTAGACAAGAGGGCGTGGCAGACAAGTACTTTACCAACTGAACCATCTCTCCAGCCCTAGGGACTTTTAAAAAAGCCATCTTGTTTACTGTTTAGGGAACTCCACTACTCTCTCAGATATCCCTCTCTTCACTGTCTCAGACAATTCTGAACATCGAAGCACAGTGTGCTATCCCAAACTCTCTCTCTGTTCACTGTAACCACTCAAGTTTAATTGTTGAAAACATATTATTTATATTAAGTTTTATTCATAAATCTCTATTTTTTGCAGCTATCTCTCATAAAGGGTCCAGTTATCATGCTGATGAGTCAGTATTTTGTGCGTTTCTTCTCAGTTCAATATCTTTACCTGTCCAGTGACCTTGAAATCCTTACAAGGTTGCATGTACCTCAGACCTTATCCCCAGAGACAATTTCACAAAAGGTGCCCCCCTCTCTCTTTGCCCCCTCTCCTTTCAATTTTGTGATAATAAAGATTGAATGTTATGTTATCCCTCTACCACTGGAATACATCCCTAGTCCACATAGTGTTGTATTCTTAAAAAAAAAAAAAATGTGTATAGCTGAAGAGATGACTTAGCAACTAAGTGTGTGAATTGAACTTATAGAGCACCCAAGTTTGATTCCCCTCACCCACACTGGGCAACTTGCAAGACTCTGCAACTCTACTTGCAGGCATACCTGCTTCCTTGGTCCTCCACTGGCACCTGTCCTCATGTACACATAAATTAAAAAAATAAATAAAATTTAAAGGTTTGAAGCTATTTTATTTATTATAATTGTTTTATTTTCTGTGATGTGATGTGATGTGATGTGATGTGTGTGTGTGTGTGTGTGTGTGGGCAGACAGGTACACACCATGATGCATATGTGGAGGTCAGAGGACAACTTGTAAAAATTAGTTCTCTATTTCTCCCATCTGAGTTCTGAGAATTAAAGTTAGGATATTGGCTTGTCAGCAAGCACCTTTATCTGGAGAACCATATCTTAAGTCTCATTGTCTCCTTTATAGTGAACCCACTCATCCAAGACACAATTTTAAAAAGTAACTATATGTGATTTCCTACTTTAAAATCAACTAGAAAATCATGATCCCAGTAAGACAAAGAATCAGAAATAATTAATTTTGAGCCAACTTTATATTGTTTCATTAAAGCCATTTTATGTCAATAATTTACATCTCTTAATGATCTTTGTGATTTTCCTATTATTTAGTATATTCACATTTTTTATTTGTCTGCCAATCCTTGTTTACAAAGGAAAGCTCATTCTATATGCATATGGGCATAAGATCTTGTTTCTCAATCATGGCTATGCTGCTTGTTATATTTTTTGAACAACATAACAGATACTGAAATCCTCATATCTTGCAGAAACATTTGCATATAGATATAAAATTATCACCTGCAGGGAAAATTCTTTTTTAAATGACCATCTCTGAATATCTTTAGAGAACACAGTGTTTTGGTTAGAAATACAGCTCTTCTCCCAGTCTTGTCAGATTCCTGTGCCTATCTGGTGGTATTGTTTGCACACCATTGTAAAAATATTTACAGAAAGTCATTCTTTAGTGAAGTTCAACAGAATCCAAAGGGTAGTTTCTTTTATCTACTCAGGTGTGCATATTTCAACAGATCTAGGAAACTGAAGACAAATACTCAGCCTAGTTTGTAATAGCTTCACTTACCATATGCAGACACTGCACCTTTTCATATTGAGGAGTCTGATCTGCAGCGCAGTTCTGTGGCTGCTGGGACTCTGGGTACGCTATGCCCCATTAAAGAGAATTAAGATTCCAAGTAGGGTGGTTTATCCAATTTAAAACAACTTACTTCCTTGAAACAGAACTGTCTAATACAGGTGTAACTGGCTGGTGGGGACAGTGGAGCTTCTTCCTGAGGTGACTCTCGGGGATAGATGCTCAATAGTTTGTGAACCTGGGTCTTCACAATCTTCTTCCTTCAATGAAGAAACAGGAGGGAAGAAAGGGAACACACATTTGCTCTTAGCCATCTGGAAGAGGTAGGCATCATTTTTGATAATACCACATTGACAAGAACTAGTCACAAAAAGATAATAAAGTAGGCACATGGCTCTTTCGTATGCAAAGGATATGAGAAAAAAGTCTCCCTACCCAGTCAACTGAGTTTCCTGACTACTTTAAACTATGGAAAGTATAGTGCTCAAAATTTTGGCCAACCCGTTGTTATTACTTTTTTGGTGTCATCCCAGAATGCTTCCTGAACACAAATGGGGTATCTGCAAATGTGGAAATATATTTTCACATTTACTTCCACATTCAAGTCTCCTTTACCTCGTTCTGACAACTATACTAGTTTCTCAACTTGAAGTTGCAGTGTCACACCGACTAGCCGTAAGGGCACCTCATTTCATAAAGTACCCTCCACTCTAGTTGGATTAGACACTACAGTCATGTTTTAAGGAACCCTGTTGTTCTTTGATGTTTCTCCGAATCCCTTTTTATGTTTTGAAGCCTGCTGATAAGCTCATGGCTACTAAACCTGTAGGCTTTGGATTTGACTAGGGAAAAGCAGCACATAATTTATTTCTGTTAAAGTTCAGCTTTGGTCATCGATGTCATTACAGCAGCCCCCAGAAGCTCATCTCTACCTCTGTTTCCTCTAGGCTAGATTATTACAAATCCCTCTTTGCTGGCCACTGGATACATTGGTCTTTGAACTTGCTTTTTTTCCTTCATATTCATCAGTTATTCTATCTCATCAGTCCATATCCTTATTACCTTTACTATCATACATTATTGTGTGCTAACCTCTCACATCGGAAGCTTCTGTTGCCATAACATGCACACTCAATCAAAGACGTAATCATAATGCATTTTTAACTAAACCAGCATTACAGTGCATTTCAGCCCTCATTATTCTACTTATTATTTTTTCAACCCATAACCAAAGTGGAGCTGTGTTTCTTGGGTTGAGTAGTCAAGCTGTTTGGAATATTTTTCGAATGTCCTCACACAGACACACAAGCAGATATGTTGCATTCATACCAATTTCTAAAAACAAAACAAAATAAAAAGACAAACCTGTAAACACAATGGATTTGAGAAATGTTTTAATTTGTATGCAACATGGAATTATTGTATTTATTAAGCTATAACCTATATTCGTTATTAAATTTTTATCGTTAATGAAGTTTCCTGATTTTCTACTTTGAGGACTGCTTTCCCCCATCATTTTCTTGATTCTGTGATGAAGAAACAGAATTTAAATTGGTCTGTGGCTGACTCCACATTAAAACCTACAGGAAGAATGTTTAAACAGCCTTAAGGGTTGGAGTGTTTGTAAGATTGTTGGGAAAGTGGTGGAAGGTCCTGTGTATGGTTTCTTTAAACTCCCTGTTGCTGTATGGGTAGAGGGGGGTATTTGATTTGTCTTATCTTTTTCTTTAACTGTGAAATAGATATTTAAAAATCAGGAACAGGCTGGGGAGCTAGTGTAGCAAGTAAAGTGATATCTGTGAAAGTCCTGAGTTTGATCCCAGCAGATATTTAGATGTTCAGCAGGTATAGCAGTCCATCTTCAATTCCAGTACATGGAGGAAGAAATAGCAACCAAGTTGGAGCAAGCTGATCAGTTAAAGCAACTCAAATGGTGAGCACTGAATCAGTTAAAATATTGATATAAGTTGAAAAGTAATTGAAGAAGACACCTAATGTCAACCCAGCCTTCCACCCACACGTGCCCACATGTGCACAGGCAGCACCCTCATGTGTGAAAATGCATGCGTACAACACACACACAAACACACACATCAACTACCCAACCAAACAGAAAAACAAATACACAACCCAAAACACAATTAAAAATGGGAAATTGTAAACCAGTAGGGTTTTTGTTTCCCAATTCTCTGCTGGGGCTGGCTGTCTAGCCATGTAATCTGTACATGATACTCAGGATTCAGGGCTTGATGTAACTTGAGTTAGATTTTTTTTTATCCTGTGAACTGGGATAAAAAAAACTTTTGCTTCTGTATTTGTTTCCTTGATGGTTAAAGAACTAGTTAAAATAATAGTGCAATGTTGCACTTTGCATAAAGATTTGTCCAAGCATCATTCTGAATGTTTCAATGACAGTATTATTTAAATGAGATTACTAGTTAAACCATTGGAGTTTACATGAAGTAGATCATCATTGATAATGGTATGAGGATTGTCCACTTAGTTAAAGGCCTTCACAGGACAAAGACTAAGGACTCTGAAGTAAGAAGAAACTTACTAGGAAGCATAGAGTTGAAGCCCTTTCCTAGGACTCCAGCCTCCAGCCTGTCTTATCAAACAGGATCTTCCCAACCCTGTGAATAATTTCTTAATGTAACTCTCTGTATATATGTAAATATATACCTTCTTTGCTCTGATTCTCTGGAGAACTCAGATATACTAAGAACTCTAAACAACTAAACACTAATTTCCATTTGTGCATTTATGTATTCTTGAGATGAAGATGATTTGTAGAGATTTATATTTATAGATAAAAGTAGACAATTTTGAAATTCTATACAACTTAAAAGGCTACCTCTCTATCAGTAAATTTAATTCTTTGTAACAAGGTACTAATTCTCATGATATGTCTGCAATTCAGTGACTTGCCTTCTCTAGAAGAAAACCTCAAAGTGACAGTTTCCACCATTTACAAAGCCTGCTATCCTATAAAATGCTAAAATGTTTTCAGATTAGAAGCATAGTTCTTCCTTGAATGTATCCTTTCACACTTATGAAACGAAATTCTCTCTTACCAATTTTCACCCTGTATTGTCACTCCAAAATTTACTTATACTTGAAGTCAAGAGCAAGTGTATCTATTATGTTGGACAGAAAGTAGTTCAGCAGTGATAGCTTGCATGCTAGAACTGAAGTTCTCTTCTTTGACTTCAATTGAATAAAGCAAAGATAGGAAAATATGATTTTAATTTTAGTGAAATCTTTTTGTATGTGACTGTATGTATGCTGAGATAATTTGCATTTATGTGTAGGTGAATACATGTGCATGTGTGGGGGGACAAAGGAGGGTAGAGGCATCTGTCCTCTCTGTCATTCTTTGCCTAATTGCCCTGAGGAAGGGTCTACCACTAAACTTGAGATCAGTCCTTTTTGTAGGTTGGTATAAATGTAACTTTTATTCACCTGGGCAATTGTCATCTCGGTGGCTTACTACCTCCATTGTCTATCTTAGGCCTAGTCTTGGAAGCTTCTGGTCTCTGCACAATCTTATCCAGGCCTATAATGTTTCAGCTTCTGAGACTTACTGATGAATAAGTTCACACTTTCTATCTCTTTCTGAACTCTGGCTGGATGGTTAGCTCAGCTATTCTGGTTCTAAACTCCTCTCCAAGCTGACTGTTTCAATCCGACTTCTCTCAGCCTCTAACTTTTTACCCTGCTTGGCCTCAAACTAACTCTTGCGATCTGTTCTAATCATCTAGCTCCCTTTCATTCTCTGACTCATTCTGTCTTCATCTGTGGCCACCTTGTTCTGTCTCTGTAATCTTTCTTTGTGCAACTGTCATGGTAAAACTACCTTCTTTCTCTACACTGCTCTCTCTTATGAAGCTATCCTTTCATTCTCTGATTCATCACTTTGTCTGCCACTCAATTGGAAATCACTTTCAAACATGGCTGGCTCCTTCTACAAACTAACCTTACCTTCATTGTTTGCGATTAAATGTGTATACTAAGGGAGTAACTGCATTCCAGACACAGGAATTAAAGATATGTGCTGAGCCACACCACAACTAGAAACTTCTTTTTTTCCAGTAAATAAAACAATCTCAGGGTTCACAGTGTGGTAAATATCCTGGAACAGGTTGGCAGCCAGCAAACTCTAGTGACTCTTCTGTCCCCCGAGCTCAATCACAGCACCACATCTGCCTTTTATGAGAATCTTGGGGATTTGACTTTGGTCCTCATGCTTATGAAGCAAGTGCTCCTAATTTTGCTACTTTTTGTTTATTTATTTCATTTATATAATGAATCATTGAGGATGCTCCTCAGAGTCAATGACCCTTATTGACTCTATTTCAGGACATAAATATTCTGTTTAGTTGATTCTATATTCTGTGTGATCTGAGTTATCTCTGTTTTTTAAATCCCAGGATATGAAACTTCTAGTTCTGGAAGAGATGGAGGTGGCAGAGCTGGTTGTGGTTATGAATTGACAAGGAGAATGGGCCAAGGTCTTGTGTTTACTTATGACAGAAGTGGGCTTGTGTAATGATACACTTAACCAAGAAGTAATTGAGAAGAACAGGAGGAGAGCTCCCTAATTTACTATGTTGGAGAAGAAGATGCATTACTCTTGAAAGTGGTCCAAATCTGCTGAGTACACAAATGAGATGAGATCTTGAATTTAGCTATTTTACATCTTCTACTTAAATATAAGCAGGCTCATCTACTTTTCCTTTCTCTTGTCATCCTGTTTTTTTCTTCACCATGTCCAGGTTGGCATAACACATTTCCAGGTTGGCTATCAACACTAGACCCACAAGGCCCAGCCTGTTTCCCAGCACCTTACAAATAAAACTGAATCAAAGAGAAGTTTTCAGAAAGCCAGATACTGGAGCAGGCTTTATAATCAAAGAAAATCTAAAATAGAAAGTACAACTTTCCCCCTTTCACACTCATAGCTTTTAAGAGTAGTTTGCTATTCTATTTGAAACAATTAAGACAATGTTATTAGTTTACTGACTTTATTACTGAAATTTGAAAGTCCATCTTGACAAAACTGGCATATTGAAATTGGGTCATCAGCTGGGTATGCTGGCCCATGCCTGTAATTCCAGCAGGAGCTGTGAGGCAGGAAGATTGCCATTAGTTTAAGGTCAGCCTTGGCTATAGAGTGAATTCTAGGCTCATCTGATTTAGAGAGGGGGCCTTGTTTCAAACAGAAACAAAGTCAAACAATAGGCAACAGGAGAAATGGAATTAATATTTCACAGCTAAGTGCATGAGTATTGTGATGATTTGTATATGCTCAGCACAGGGAGTGACATTATTAGTAGGTGTGACTCTGTTGGAGTAGGTGTGGCTTTTTAGGAGTAGGTGTGTTGCTGTGGATGTAGGCTCTAAGACCCTCATCCTAACTGCCTGGAAGCCAGTCTTCCGCTAGCAGCCTTCAGTTGAAGATGTACTCTTAGCTCTTCCTATAACATGCCTGTCTGGATGCTGCCATGCTCCCATCTTGATGATAATGGACTGAACCTCTGAACCTGTAAGCCAGTCCTAATTAAATGTTGTTCTTTATAAGAGTTGCCTTGGTCATGGTATCTGTTCACAGCAGTAAAACCCTAAGTAAGACAAGTAATATTTTACATGTGTAACAAGTTAGTTTGGCTCTGAAGTATTCATTATTCCTAGTTTCTTTCTTTCTTTTTTTATCAGATATTTTCTTTATTTACATTTCAAATGTTATCCCCTTTCCTGATTTTCCTTCTGAAAACTCCCTATCCCCTCCTGCTCCCCCTGCTCACTAACCCACCCACTCTTACTTCCTGGCCATGGGATTCCCCTACACTGGGGCATCTAGCCTCTCCCCCCATTGATGACTGACAAGGCCCTCCTCTGCTCCATATGCGGCTGGAGCCATGGGTTCCTCCATGTGTATTCTTTGGTTGGTGGTTTAGTCCCTAGGAGCTCTGGGGATACTGGTTGGTTGATATTGTTGTTCCTCCTATGGGGCTGCAAACCCCTTCAGCTCCTTGAATACTCAAGATACAATTCGCAGACCACATGGAGCTCAAGAAGAAGGAAGATGAAAGTGTGGATACTTCTGTCCTTCTTAGAAGGGGGAACAAAATAATCATAGGAGGAGTTTCAGAGACAAAGTGTGGAGCAGAGAATGAAGGAAAGGCCATTCAGAGACTGTCCCACCTGGGGATCCATCTGATATACAGTCACCAAACCCAGACACTATTGTGGATGGCAACAAGTGCTTGCTAACAGAAGCTTGATATATCTGTCTCCTGAGAGGCTCAACCAGTGCCTGACAAATATAGGTGTGGATGCTCTCCTAGTCTCCTCCTAATCTGTGCATGCACATTAGCTAGTGAAATAATTTATAACAGAAATTTTGCCTTTATTTGTGCCATTGGAGGATGGAGGAGCCTCACTTAATTCTTTCTCTTTGAGATACACTAACACTGAAGAAGTCTGGCTCCAACTGACACACATAGAAATGGCCTATACGATCATGCCTCTCTTGGTCTTGTCCAAATGCTTCAAAAAATGTATGAGTCTATGCAGAGAGCCACTGAGCTCTGGAATATAGTAGATGTGATAGGAATACTATGAATTATACTTTTATTTATGTATTTATTTGAATATGTTATATTTAAATATATTTAAATTATGTTTTAAATTATAAATTTTATATTTAAATTTTTATAATATTACAATTTAATATATTTACATTTCTTATAAATTTATAATTTAAGTCACAATAAAGACTTTTTTGTTGTTTAAGTAGGTTTATTCTGCAAGTTATAAGGCACATGGGTATGATATTTGTCTGCTTGGGGTGATGAGTAGCAGTTAATCTTCTTAAGAGTTTATATTTTAGGGGAAACTAGAGAAAAATACCAACAAGTCCACACTGGCCTCAAAGCGAATACTACTATTGTGAGCAAATATGTGGTAGAGAGATCGGAAATATGGAATACATGGTGAAGGAATGAAAGAGAAACAAAGTCACGTAGTTTGTGCACTGTGTAGAGAGGTGGAACTGGAGACAAGATGGTGGTGAGGAACAGATAAATATGAGGAGCCTGTGCACCCACCTGAGGCCACCAAAAAGCCTTGTCTGGTTCTGTGGCCCTACCACAGCCAGGGTCTGTGTTGATGACTGTGGCCCATGTTGTCATCAAAAGTCATCCAGATGTCAGTGGTCTGAGCTGTTGTCTAAGACCATGTTGATGTTCAGGGTCCATGCTGACACCAGCAGCCAAACTGATCTGAGGGGCCTGTGCTGCCAACTGAGGCCATGGTGACATCCTAGTCTGATTACCATCAAGAGCCATGTCTTGATCTATGTGGTCCTGTTAGACCTATAGCTGGGGTCTGGGTCAATGTACATGATCTGAGTTATCACCAAAGACCATGGATATGTAAGTGGTCTGGGCTGCCACCCAAGAATACATGGATGTCTGAGATCTGTGCTGCTGATCTGAGTGGCCTGAACTGCCACCTAAGGCCATCGTGATATCCGGGCTCAAGCAGTTGCTAGAAGCCATGTCTGGGTCTGTCCTATTATAGCCAGGAGCTGTGTTTCAAGTTCCATGTTATCACCAAGGATCATGCAGATGTCCTTGGTGTGAGCTGCCACCTGAGGCCATGTTGATGTCTGAGCACTGTGCTGAGGTAGCCCTACTGGTTACCATACTCAGGGTAGCTGTCCCCACCACTTACCTGGACGGCACAGGATAGCCAACCCTGATAGCATGCGTTCAGGAGACTGGCCCTGTTCCTCACCAGCTAAGCTGTCCTCACCCCCTTCTGCTTTGCAGTAGCAGAGGTAGAGTAAAGATGGAGATGTTGCTCTCCTGAAACCTGTGACAGGCAGGAGAGCTAGACCTGTCCCTTACCTGGGCAAAGAGGAAGAGTTGGCCATGGGGGCATGGGCACAGGAGAGCTGGTAGCTTGACCAACTCAGATGTAGGGCTCTGAGTTGGCCCACTCCAACATGGATTGGGTAATTTATGAACTGCTGGAGCATGTGAAGGGTCAGATGTATAGATCCAAAGCTACTTGATCTCCATGACACAAGGCAATGACAGGACATCTGAGATGAGTCCTGATGAGGATCCTGTAGTGATACTGTTATCAGAAGCCAGGAGGCCTCAAACCAGACCAATGACTCATTGTAATAAACATTTGCAACTAAAGTTGTTTGGGCAAAAGGATATACTATGTGACACAATGTGATGCACTACAGCTCCCATGGCCAGATTTAATTTAATTTAATTTAATTAATATATTGTTATTTTTTTTGGTGAGGGGGGAGGTGGGACTGGGTACATGTTATGAAATTCATAAGGAATCAATAAAGAGTTTAAAATAATCTTTCTTTCAAAATTTAATTTCTCTTTCAAAAGTACTTTCACGATTCTGACCTTTACAGATACATTTTATTGTTCTAAGACATCACAATCAAATGGATTCAGAGAGGAAAAAAATCCCACTGCTATGAATTCAGTCATCATTAAACCTCCTTTCTGATCTAAGCTTACCCAAACCTGCATGTTGGTGCTATGCTTTTACAAATATAGTTTAATAAAATCTAGTCTTCAGAGCATTGTTCAATAATGGCAGGAACCACTAAGTAAACACTGTTAACACACAGAGGCTTGTGGAGATTTTTTTTTAAAGTATCCACTTGACTATTACATTTTAATTAGTGGATTAAAATTAGTTGGTGAAAATTAATTTTCTGTTTTAATAAAAGAAGTGTGGGTGTATGTCTATATGTGACAGTGGCAGGAAATTTTACATAGTCTCTTAAGAACTTTCATGTCCAGTCATTCTTAGAAACACAGCTGTAATGAATTGTCTCTTCTCTGAAGGAGGTATGCACTTGTCCTGCATTGCTAGGACCTTACTTTATCTTATGCCAATCACACACAGAAGCAGAGGTTATGAAGCAGCCATTAGCTATCTCTGTGCTTGTCTGTGGTCTGTGGCAATCCTGTCACAATGTCCACTCTTAAGTTGGAGGGATCATGGGTCTCCCAAGTAGTTGCCATAGTTACCCCTAGCAGTGTCCTGTGGTTGCTGGACTGAGAACACAGTGTGCAGTTCCTTAGAACATTAGTTAAACATGCCATCGTGGCTGTCATTTTCAAAAGTTAAACAAGGTTTTGATAAACATCAAGCTGTCAGTATGACAAAATGCATGCAATAAATAAGAATATTAATGTAAATACTGAATTCTGTTAAAGGTCCCTCTCTTATACACTGTTTGCAATTGTGGCCTTTAACTTCCAGTTAGCAATGATATATGTCTCAAAGTAGGTCACATTATACCATCATTATTACTGTTTTACATATATTGGAAAGTAATACCTACATTGAAACTATTCTAAATTTAAGGTAACCTATTAAATTACTTCTGCATGGTGAGTAGTGCTAGTTTCATAGTAAAGATTCTAAACATATGCATGCATGTACTTACAGCTTGATACCTAATTAGAGTAAGTTTTGTTGATAGTAGTACCAACAGGTCCAATCGCCATTTATCAACATCTGCTCAGTATTGGATCCAATGCTGACTTGCTGACACTCTCCCGCTTAATCATTACGAAGTCTGCTTTTTCTTTGGATATGAGGAAAATGAAACACAGGGAAGAAAAATAGTTTAAAGCCAATATCAAAGGCAAGTCAGAGATTTCCAACCCAGCTATTTCTGAGACCAAAGCATTAGAGCCAAGGCCATTTTGCATTTTGAAGAGAAGAACTATGAAGAAGACAATAGGAGGTGGACTAAAGAAAGATTGGGTGGGAGATTATTTGCCATGAATCTCTTTGCGTATTGGCGCACACGCAAGTGTGTGCCTGTGTACTCGAGTATGTGGAGCCTGGAGGCCAGGGAATGATCACAGGTTGAGTCTTCTTTCCTGATTAGTTTTATGTCTATTTGACACAAGCTAGAGTTATCAGAGAGGAAGGAGCCTCAGTCCTCTATAAAACAAGGATATAGGCAAGTCTGTGGAGGCATTTTCTTAATTAGTTGTCGATGAGGGAGGGTCCAGAACATTGTGGGTTCTTGTTCTCATAGGCTTGTGGGTGGTTTAGGGTTCTATAACAAAGCAGCCTGAGCAAGCCACGGGGGGGGGGGAGCAAGCTTGTAAGTAGCACACTGCCCCCATGGCCTCTGCGTCAACTTCTGCCTCCAGGTTCTACCCTGCTTGAGTTCCTGACTTTACTGTTTTTGATGAAATGGTTTATGGAACTGTGAGTTAAAAAAAAACCCTTTCTTCCAGAGGTAGGTTTTGATCATGGTGTTTCATCACGGCAATAGTAACCCTAACTAAGACAAGCTATCTACCTTGTGTTTTGAGACAGATTCTCTTATTGGCTTGGGATTCTCCAAGGAACCTAGGCTTTTTGGCTAGCTATCCCCAGGGTTCTTGTCTTCACTTCCCCAACACTGATTTTATAATTCTCACCTGCTTGTTATAATTTTTAATGTGGATACTGGAGATGGGCTCAGATGCATTCCTCAAGCTTGTGCTGCATGTAATTTACTGACAGAACCATCTCCCCAGGCTGCACTGGCTCTTAAAGTTGATCCTAAATCAAAGAGGTGAGTAATCCTATACTAAAGACACAGTTTAGAATTCAAAAAGAAATCCTCAACTTTCAAGAATTTTCTTCCTGGATGTGCTAGTTTTGGTCATCTTGACCCAAACTAGTCTCAGCTTGGAAGAAAGAACCTCAGTTGAGGAACTGCCTCCATCAGATTGGCCTGTGTGGCATTTTCTTGGATAATGACTGATGTAACAATGGCCCAGCTTACTGTGGGTGCTATACAGCCTGGGTTCTATAAGATAGCAGGTTGATGAACTGTGGAAACAAAGACAGTAAGTGGCATTCTTCATGTTTCCCAAGTCAGTTCTGCACTCTGGGTCCTTTCCTTGAGCTTTTGCCCTGGTAGATTGTAACCTGTAAGATGTAGTGACCATGATACTCCCTAGGTTTATTTTGGTCAATGTTTTATTACAGCAATGCAGAAGCAAACTAAAAAACTAGGTCTCTGAGTAATTTCAGTGTCATTTTGTTGAGTGATGACATAGTGGTTCTGGGATTAAATGGATGCACAGTGATTTTAAAAGAATATTTTTCTCCTTTATGCAAGTTTCTTTTTGTTGTAGTTATTTCAAGATTTTGTTTTGATTACAACATTTCTCTCTCCCTTTCCTCCCTCCAAGCCCTTTCCTCTATCTCTCCCAACTTTACTTCATATTCTTGGCCTATTTCTTCATAAGTTGTTACTACAGGGATATATATATATATATATATATATATATATATATATATATATATCTCCAATGTATGTATATATTCCTAAATATAAGCTGTTAAATCCATATGATGTTACTTGTTTGTATATTTTCAGAGCTGACTTTTTGGCACTGGACAATCAATCAGTTGGTGTGTTCTTCCCTGGGGAGAGCCACCTCTCTGGCTCCTAACTTTACTCAGTTGCTAGTAGTTCTTTGTGTAGGGTTGAGGCCTCATGGGTTTTTTTTTCCTGTGAAGTTCAATGCGCGTTTTGGTGTCCTCCTTATTTGGCTCAAAGTTGGGTGATTGTGTTGAGTAAATTTTATGACGTAGTTTTCGATGTTACTAGGAGATAATATCTCACATCAAAGTCCTTGATCCTGCAGTTCTTACAATCCTGTCCCCTTGTACACAATGTCACCAGAGCCTTAGATGTGGTAGGGTTTTTTAGATGTGTCCATTGGGGTCGGGCTCCACAACTTTGCATTTTGATTGCTTCTGATTTTCTGTAGTCATCTTAGTCTGTTGCAAAGAGAATTTTCATTGATAGGAGTGAAGACTACATTTGTCTGTGGATAAAAAACAAATAATTTATAGGCTGTTGTTAGAGATTATGTTGGTTTAATAAATTCATCGTTATAGATTATCCTCCAATAATGCTGATTTCACTATCATGATTAATTAGCTAGGTTTTCAGTACCAGGTGTGGTAATCCTCTTATTGAGAAGCTCATTAAGTCCAGTTACAGAGTTGTTGGTTACTGTCAAGGTATTCTTGTCACTACTGTACCTATAGGGTTATCATTTCCTATATAAGTCACTGTTGTGATTTATAAGCATCATAGATGGCTAGGGCTGTTGGTTGCTTCTTTCCTTTGTTATCTTTCAATGGTGCCTTCTGTTTCCATGAAAGCTAATCCTCAGAGAGGAGACATTAAGTTCAGTTCCAGGGTTCTCTGGACTATGGTTCTGAAATGTACTGTGTCTTCAGCACAGAAGTGGGTGGGTAACCAAGGGCAACAGAATCTATAGTTTGGGATACAACTCAGTTCCAGCTCAGGGATCTCCGGGCCATGTTTCTGAAATACATTGTGTATTTTACCTCAGGAGTGGATGGGTAGTCATGGGCAACGGCAATAGGCTGTATGTGTTGGGAGTCTCTCAGCCAGTCATGACCAACAACTTATGCTCTTGTCTGGTATTGGAGGGGAAGGATGTTTATGATGCTGAATAAAGGATAGAAACGTCTCAAGCATAGTCTGCCTAGAGCTGGAGGGTAGAAGAAAGGTAAATTTAGGTAGAGGAATGGTATGGATTGTAAATCATTGGAAAAGATGAATTGTAAAGGCACACTGAATATAATTTTCTTCTTTAATAATTACAACTCCCCTTCATGTTAAAACTCTTGGAGAGGTCGAGAATTCATGGCATACACCTAAACACAATAAAAGCATTATAAAGCAAACCAACAGCCAACATCAAATTAAATGGAGAGAAACTAGAAGCAATATCACTAAAATCGGGGACAAGATAAGGCTGCCTACTCAGTCTCTGTCTATTCAATATAGTACCTGAAGTCCTAGCCAGAGCAATTAGACAATAAAAGGAGATAAAGGGGGTACAAGTTGGAAAGGAAGAAGTCAAAGTATCACTATTTGTGGATGATATGATAATATACACTAGCAACCACCAAAATGCCACCAGAGAACTCTTATATTGATAAACAGTTCCAGAAAAGTGGTGGGATACACAATTACCTCAAACAAATCAGAAGCCTTCCTTTATATCAGTGATGAACATGCTGAGAAAGAAATTAGGGAAACAACCCTTCACACTAAACCCAAATACTATAAGACATCTCTTACTAAGCAAGGGAAAGATTTGTAAGACAAGAACTTCAAATTGAAGAAAGAAATCAAAGAAGACCTCATAAGATAGAAAGATTTCCCATGTTTATGGATTGGTAGGATTAACACAGTGAAAATGGCCATCTTACCAAAAGCAATTTACAGATTCAATACAATCCTTATCAAAATTCCAACATGATTATTCACATACATGGAAAGAGCAATTCTCAACTTCATTTGGAAACACATAAAACCCAAGATAGCCTAAACAATTTTCAACAATAAAAGATCTTATAGAGAAATCACCATCCTGACCTTAAGCTTTGCTACAGAGCAATAGTGATAAAGAACACATGGTATTGGTACAAAGACAAACAGATCTATCAATGGAATAGAATTGAAGACCCAGAAATAAACTCACACACATATGACCACTTGACCTTTGAAAAAGAAGCCAATATCATACATGGAAAAAGGAAATCATCTTCAGTAAATGGTGCTGGTCTAATAGGATATCTACATGGAGAAGAATGCAAATTGATCTATCTTTATCACCTTGCACAAAGCTCAAGTCCAAGTGGATCAAGAACTGCCACATAAAACCAGATACCTTGAATCAAATAGAAGAGAAAGTGGGAAAGAACCTCAGATTCACTGGCACAGGAGAAAACTTTCTGAACAGAAAGATCAATAGCTCAAGCTCTAAGATCAACAACTCATAAATGGAACCTTATGAATCTAGCAAGCTTCTATGAAGAAAAGGACATTGTCAATAGAACAAATTGGCAACCTGCAGATTGGGAAAAAAATTTCACTAACTCTACATCCTATAGAGGGCTAATATCTAAAATATGTAAAGAACTCAAGAAGTTAATCTCCCCAAACCAAAATAATCCAATTAAAAATGGGGAATAGAACTAAACAGAGAATCAACAGAGGAATCTCAATTAGCCATGAAGCACTTAAAAAAGTGTTTAGAGCCCTTATTCATCAGGGAAATACAAATCAAAAAGACCCTGAGATTCCACCTTGCACCAATTAGAATGGCTAAAATCAAACCTCAAGTGACAGCACATGGCAAGGACGTGGAGAAAGAGAAACACTCCTCCATTGCTCGTGGTATTGTACACTGGTACAACCACTCTGGAAATCAACCTGGTGGTTCCTTAGAAAATTTGGAATATTTCTACCTAAAAACCCAGATATACCACTCCTGGGCATATACCCAAAAGATGTTCTACCATATCACAAGGACACATGCTCCACTATGTTCATAGCAGCATTATTTGTAATAACCAGAAGCTGAAAGTATCCCATATGTCCCACAATGGAGGAATGGATACAGAAAATGTGGTTCATATACACAGTTGAATATTATTCAGCTATTACAAACAAGGACATCATGAATTTTGCAGAGAAATGGATGAAACTAGAAAATATCACCCTGAGTGATGTAACCTAGACCCAAAAGGACACACATGGTATGTACTCACTTATAAGTTGACGTTAGTCAAAAAGTACAGAACACCCATGATACAACCCACAGACTTTAAGACCTCTAACCAGAAGGAAGGCCCAAATAAGAATGTTTCAATCCCACCTAGAAGAGGGAATGAAATAAACATGGGAGGCAGAGGGAGGGAGGGAGAGACTTTGGTGGGAAAAGGGAGGGGGCGGGGAAAGGGGAAGAAGGATCAGTTATGGGGGGTAGGGTAGAACAGGAGAGAAGCCCCAGAAGGTAAAGAGAATGATTGGAAATATGCAGCTTCTGGTTGTGGGAGGTGGGGGTATCTTCTAGAAAGCCCCAAAGACATGAGATATGATAGATTCCCAGGATTTAATGACTAGCCAAAATGCCCAACAGTCAGGAGAGAGAACTTGAGGAGTCCATCTCCAATAGAAAGATGGGTGGAGTGATGGAGTTGCCATCCCAGTCAAAATCTCTGACCCAGAATGTTCCTGTGCAAAAGAACTGCAGTGACAAAAATGGAGAAGAGACTGAGGAGGGCCTGTCCAGTGACTGGTCCAACTTGGGATACATCTCATCAGGGTTGGGGGGGGGGCACCAATACCTGACACTATTACTGATGATATGATGTGCTTACACACAGGAGCCTAGCAGGGCTATCCTCTGAGAGGTCCTACCAGCAGCTGACTGAGGCAGTCACAGATACTTACACCCAACTATTGGACTAAAATTGGAGACCCCAATGGAGGAACTAGGGGAAGGATTGAAGGAACTGAAGAAGAGGATAACCCCATAGGAAGACCAACAGTATCATCTACCCTGGACTTCTGGGAGCTCCCAAAGATCAAGCCACCAACCAGGCAGCATACATGGGCAGGTCTCAGGCCCCAGGCACATATATAGCAGAGGACTGCCTGGTCCAGTCTCAGTGGATGAAGCCTAATCCTTGAAAGAGTTGAGTCCCAGGGAAGGAGGATGCTGGGGGTTGGGGGGAGGAGCACCCTCTTGGAGGCAAGGGAGTGGAGGACTGTGATGAGGAACAGTGGAAGGGGGGACCAGGAGAGATACAACAGATGGAATATAAATAAATAATTAATTAAATAAGAAAAAAAGAGGTTGGCTTCAGATAATGTCAATAGAGAAAATATAATTCTATCTTTCACTCTTACTAAGATTTTGTTGATAGCATAATTCACTTATTTTAGTGCACAGTTACATCAAATAACTGTAACCACATGTCAAGTGTTCAGCTCACTATCACCTCTGTCTCCATCTTAATCCCTCCCTCACGTGTTCTTTCATGACAGTAGGGTAGTAAGAACACTTAAGGTCTGCTCATTAGTGAGATGAGGTAGACTGATGAACAACAGGTAAAGATGATTTTTGTACAATCCTGGTACCCTGAGTTCAACCTCTAGAAGGTAGAAAGAAAGAATTGACTTCAAAAATTGTTTTTTCTGATCTCCTCACATGTTCCAGTTGCCACTAAAGGCTTACTATCATGGGAGTTATTGTGATGTAATGAATGTTTAAAAATAATTTGCATATTTTCATTGCTAGAGTCTATAAACACTATTGACTATTCACTAAGTGTTTGTATGCTGTCCTACCTAATTAATAAGCAATGTAATCCAAGAGTATCAGTAGATGCATAAAACCATAGAGCACATCAAATTCCAAACACTGGGTAAGATTTTTCCCATATGAATATGATATCATAAAGCTAATCTATTTCACAATGAGAAATTAACAATAAAGCTAATGATAAAGTAGAATAATTATCAAAATATGCTGTAACAAATACTGTGTGACCCCAACCTCATTCAGTCTGTCTTGTTATACAGTATTCACCATTCTTGTGTGAAGTGAGATGGTATCTATGCAATGGGACAGAAATGAATGATGTAGGATTATAGCAGCACTGGGCCAGGGTTGACTTTCTGATTGTTCATCCAAAGAAGGATCATCCATGTCGAGTGATCCTGATTGCTGAGTCATGATGATAGTGGCTGGATGTCAGGTCACAGTTGAACACAAGTAGGTGAAACAAAAGAAGAGGCGCTATATTAAACTAAGGTTCCTATTCATTCTCTTATATACTTCTATTTTTTCCTGGTTAAAAATATAATCTCATCACCTTTCTTTTATAAATTGCAACCGTTAATTGATTTTCCTCATAAGGACCAAGTGTCTTGTGACAGTTAAATTCACTTTTTAGTTCTGGCTATATTTGGATATTATATGACTTCTTATCATATAGGAACATGGGTAACATGATGTTTAAGGATAAGGAAATTTTTACTTATTGTTTGACTTCAAAGCTGCATGACTTTCCCTTCTTATTTTAATCTAACTACATTAGCAAAGTTGCTGGTATGAAATGGAATCTGTGTGGCATGAATGTTCTTTGCTTTATTCCTTCCTAAGAGAGAAGCCGACAGTCTTTGACATTGAGGGTGATGTTAGCTGTGGATGGATTAGAGATGATCTATAACAGATCAAAGAAGAGGTCTTATTCTTCTGACTGCAGAGCCCTATAACCACAATAAAAGTTGAACATAAAAGATTACTATTAAATTAAAAATTTAAATGATATTTATGCACATATATGTGTGTGCATATGAGTGCAGGTAAGCCTAGAGGCCATAAGAGGGCGTCAGATCCCTGGAACTGGAGTACAGTCAATTGTGAGCTTCTCAGTGTGGGTATTGTGAAGCTAACTTCTGTCCTTGGAGGTAAATCTTATTAAATTCTGTTAGATATATTAATATTTGATTATTAATACATTTAATATATATTAAATTATATTAAAATAATATAATCTTTCTTTATATTTTTAACTTAAGTTGAAGATTATTTACTTCAGACAATTATAATTTTCATATTAACATGCTGTACATTTTTATTTAAGTCCATCATACACATTTTGATAGGTTATGTATTTGTTTTTATTCATTTCAAACTAGACACTAATTTATCTTACTCCCTTTGAATTAAGAATGTTACATATTTTCTAAATGTATGGAGATTTTCTAGCTGTTTTTCTGTTTTTGATTACTACTATAATTCTTTCATTGCTACAAAATATGTATATGATTTTAATGAGTGTAAATTAAATTCATTATTTAAATAATATAACTCAGTATACTATTTTTAACGTTAAAAAAATATGACCTCAGGGCTTTGTACATGCTAAGAATGTGGCCTCTTACTGAGCAACATCCATGCATATATTACAAATGTTCTTGAAAAGAATGTATAGCCTAGGGCTGATAAAATGGCTCAATGGGTACAGACAATTGCTCTTAGCTTCTTGACCTGACTGACCTGAGTTTGATCCTTGGAACACATGTGGAAGGAGAGAACCAGCTTCCCCAAGTTATCTTGGGGACTTCATATGCCCTTCATGGTACGCATGTATACACACACACACACACACACACACACACACACACACAAATACATACACACATAAAAATAAATGAAATAAGAAATTTAAAATGTATATGCTATCATTATTGGATGAAATGTCTTATAAGTATCACTTATGTCAAATTGGTTGATAGAGATAATCAAGTCCTTTTGATGTTTCTGTCTTGTCTATTTTATAGCCAAACTGTAGAATTTTGTCCTTCATTAATTCTGTCAATTTTTACCTCATAACACTTAAAGTTTTGTTGGTGGTACTGTTAGACATTCTCTTTATGTGTTGATGAACTGACTGTAATAACATGCTGAATTTTACATAAGATCAGCATTCTGAAATCCATTTTGTGTGTTATAAATGTGCTCACTTCGGATTACTTTCAATTAATTCCCAACTGTGTATCATCTCTTTGTTCCCTGCTCCCACTATTTCTGGCAATTTCCCTCTCTTCTGTCT
>JADRCC010573928.1:0-19711 GCA_019843855.1 Hylomyscus alleni | reverse complement strand
AAAAAAAAACCCTATTAAATTTATTAAAGGAAGTATTCACTTAAATTTTTAAATTATTTATTACAATAAACTTAAGGCTTATAAATGTTCTGAATTTAGAGATGAAATAGCAGAACATTTTGTCCACATCAGGCAGATGTCAAATGCATGTCTTCATTCATGAGGAGCAGCTTGCAGAACCCACCACCGCCCACCTTGAAAATCGGACTCATTTCAACTGCAATTTACAGTTAATATGGTAAAATCTCCTCCTGCAATTAAAGCAGATCACAGACTCCATTAAGGCAGGTATTTGAACTGTTCGATGTGCCACAAGCTTTTTAAATGTTTTCACCCTTCTAAATTGGCACTAGAACATTTCACTTACAAAGTCAGATTATATTAGTAAGTAAGGCATATGCTAGAAAGAGTTCTGTATTTTAAAATAAAGAAGTCAAGCAGGGGGAGGGAGGGAGGGAGTAGGTTTTATTTTTTTAAGAGGGGAAACCGGGAAAGGGGATATCATTTGAAATGTAAATAAAGAAAATGTCTAATAAAAAATTTTAAAAATTACATTTAAGAAAAAAAATAAAGTAGTCAAAAGACCAAATACAAAATGTATAGCAATTTTTATTTCATTTTCAAGTGAAGATGTTTAGTAATGAATGGTCACAACATTTCTTGCAGGGTAGACTTCAAAAGATGGACAGCCGGCACCACTCTCATTGGCAATTAGAGAGCACCGTGTTTTAGCTGCAGAAGCAAGCCAGGTAGGAACACTAGTGTTCCGTTACTCAGGAGCAGGCTTATGTCTGTTTTGGAGTCCAGCAGCTCTGGGGTTGTATGAGTCCTCTCAGCTAGGTAAACGAGGGCCACAGCGCTCAGGAGGCTGGGGTCAGGAGTCCTGCTGCACTGGGAGCCTCACAAAGGGAGAGCAACTGTTTGTTGGGTAGCTTACTTAACTTCCACCCGGCTCAGGGACCAGGTAAAAACACTTAGCTGTGAGAGTGGGGTGCATTCACAGAATCGTCCAAGATTCCCGCATGGCTTCTCCCTAAGCAGCGGCTCTCTGTCTCCAGCATCAGTGTGAGGAGATCTTTTCTTCTGAGATTTCCTACTGTTTTAATTTTTGCCCTGAAGCTATCAGAATTATGAAGCTTTGACAGTGTTTTCCTAGCATGTACTTGGTGCCAAGCATTAGGCTTTTTAGAAAGAAGTATACAGTGGCGAGGGTACATGGTTTCCACCCTCACGGCCTTTATTGTCTGATGAGGAACACAAACATGAAATAAAGTGAACAGCCACACAAGGATATCAACTGCTCTATGAAAAGAACAGTCTAAATGCAGTGAATGGAGGAAAGATCCAAAAGGGAGGGAGACAAACATGTTACACTAAAGGAATTCCCGATTTTAATCCGGCTTAGTTTTACTCTCTACAGTTTACAGCGCAGGCCAACCCTGGGAAGCCAAGCACCTGTGCACCTGAAGCTCCGCTTCCCCCTTGTGGGCAGCCTGACTCGGCAGTCTCTGCCGCTGCCCTGATATGGAAGCTCGTTCCTCCTAAATAAATCGCAGTATAAATACCTGCTGCTCTTTTTGGTAAATTATTTTCTGATAATCTCATAAGTGTTCCTCGGCCTTTGTTTTCTGTTTCCTTTAATACCAGCCCACCTCTCCATGCACTAATATCAAATATCACCTCAAACACTAGAATGTCTTTTTTTGACAGACCAAATTTTCTAGTTAATGTTTTATTTGACAGCTAAGCTACAAATAAAAAAATTCCAACATGAGACTCTGCACGACTGCCTCTGAATGCAGCCTGGAATAATCTGACTGCTGGGAAGGCTGCATTGCTGCCTCTCTGCCCAGGCTGTACTCTGAAACCATGATTTATGTTTCAAGAATTTCCTGCTACAACCCAAGTACTCCCTCCCTAGTCTAATAAGAGAAGGATTATTTTGGCTTGTGTGCTAAAATATAATTGAATTCAACACTTGTGATGGCTTTGCTATTATATATTAACCGATTACACAATTTTTCCTTGCTTGTCTACCAAACTTAAGGAAAAAAATTGTTGATATTATCTTTTGTCATAAAAACACAAATTCCTATTTTCCTCACTGAAATTACTTTTAAATAAAACTAGCAGCTGAGTTATATACACAGGAAAGTACAAGGAATATCGCTTGAGATTTCTTTTTTTCTACACTTTTATAGAAAACATAAATTTTTACTTTAAGTCAGTCCTATCGATATGAAGTTTAAAATACTGTTACTTCTTATGAAATATTTTACATACACAGAGATATGTGTGTATTTTCAACAGGGCATTGCAAGGTTTCTGTTGGGAGGGGCTGGGATGATATCAACTTTGTTACTTCTAATGGAACATGGCACTTCCACAAGGAATTTAGGGCTACAAATTACAGTGGTTTTCAAATTGACCAAGGACGGTGACACCTGAGTGAGTCAATGTGGTAAGAAAGAATGCTGCATGTAAAGATCAGAAGGGCCAAGTCCACCCCTAGTCCTGGCACCATCAGCTACTTAAGTGTCAATATGTCACTTACCTCTCTAGATCTCAGTTCTGTTATCTACAATATGGGACAAGGACCCTGTCTACCTCGTAGCAATAACATATATGCCAAAGAACTTTGTAAGTTCTAAAAACAGAGTGGACTCAGAAATTATGTGAATTATTGGTACTGCATGGAAGTTCAGCTAGATTGACCTTACATACATAGGCATGTAATGCATTCAAAATGAAACGGCAGGGAATGTCAGTGAATCCAAAAGCTTCCAAATGCCAAAATGGAAGACTGATATAATTTATGATGCTGCACATATGCCGCCAAAGGCCAACCCTGCAGATGTGAAGTATTTGCTGGTGGGCAGGACATGAGGGTGTGGAAGTGACATGACCAGGGAAGTGGGGGTCATAGAGCTGTTCTGCACCAAGATAGTCTGTGAGGTGGTAACTTAATTTCATGTACTGTTGAAACTTAAAAACTACAAGCCAAAGCCGGGTGGTGGTGGTGCACACCTTTAATCCCAGCACTTGGGAGGCAGAGGCAGGCAGATTTCTGAGTTTGAGGCCAGCCTGGTCTACAGAGTGAGTTCCAGGACAGCCAGAGCTATACAGAGAAACCCTGTCTCAAAAAAACAAAACAAAACAAAAAAAACCAAAAAACCAAAAAACCAAAACTACAAGCCAAAAAAATAGATGAACTTACTGTGAAAATTTTAAAATTATTTAAAATTTAAAATTAAAAGGTTAACTTTAAAAGGAGAAAAAAAAGCAGTCTAAAAGACTATTAAGAAAAACTTATGATAGGATGTATCAAGTTTAACCTGGGAGTTAGAGAAGATAGAGATGTATCAAATAATGCTAAGGCTCTTTTTGTCATAAAGAAGACGGTAAATATGAATTAGATTATCAAAATAGAAGATTCGGTATAATAAAGAAGTATAGGTTTAGAAAACACCAACTTACATAACGTTGGTGGAATTTTAATTTAAAACTAATCCACCTCAAAGACTGAGATAGCTAGGAAAGCTCAGCTATTCAGAGAGGCTCGGTGTTCATGTCTACTATTGTGAACCTGCAGTGAAACAAACTATAAGAAAATGCAAATCAATTTCTTTTTTTTTTTTTTGGAAATCAATTTCTTTAAAAAAAAGAACAATTTCTACAAATGATTTTTAGGGCTTATTCTGCATATATTTTTGCCTATATATATTTCTCCCTCTGTTCTCAGCTGTTACAACAGCCACAAACACACATTAAACTCCACAAGAAACATCACTGTTCAGTGCACCTACTTACTAAGAGAAGAGCAAAGACATGCATTCCGTAAGGATTATTAGCAAGCCTGAAGGAGGATGTACCATAAAGCCCTTAATTAGAAACTTCAACTTCATAGAATTTCCCACTCCCACAGCATTTAATCAAGACACGTGCATAATTTTCTTCTTCCATTTGAAATATACTCTTCCAGGGACTGGGTGCTAACAGTGGAATAGTGTGTGCTCAGCAGCACCAAAAAGTCAAAATAAACTAAACAACAATCCATGCCACAATACTACTGATTAGTTATAATGAAATATATATTCAACTATAAATGATCTTTAAATTTGCCTTCTCTTTGACACTTTCTAAAATGCCTTAAAGATATGATATTAAATTTACCAGTAGTTTGAATTTCTGACATGCAAAAATTCCTTGGACTATATCTGCTGTAATAACACTGACTTGACTTGTTTGACAAGTGCATGTGCAAGAGTGAGCCTTATATTCTGAGGAGCACACCTGCCACACACTAAATCAGTCGGCCACTCTGTAGAGTGGGGCCGCCTTCAGCAACTTCTGAGCAGAGCAGGGAAAGACAAGGTATCTATTCTGAAAAGACAGACTTCATATGTCTTTCAAATATGGAAAAGGAAACCTTTTAAATAATAAAAATAATTGAAAATTTATTTAAAAGTATATTTCTGTGTTTATATACTGGTCTTAAAATTCTGTGTACATGCATGGTGGTATTTATATCCATGGTTTTTCCTGCAGAAAAGAATTATTTATTCTGTAAGCATGTGTTTGGGAGACAAAACTACTGAAAAACTGTCTCTTGAAAACACACTGAAGCTAAGTCGGTAACAGATGATCTAGCCCACTATTTCCTGAAAGGGAAACATCCTCTTTATTTTTGGGAGTAAGATGAGAAGGCATTCTTGATGCTAAGTCAAGAATTAAAAATTACCTGTGTCTGTGGAGTAGACCCGGAAACTCTTATCCCAGAAGCCACAGACGAGAATGTAGCGGTTGTCAGAAGTGATGACGAAGCACTGGGAATGCACCTGGATGCTCTGGTCCAGGAGGTCCGTTACCTGCCTCCTGTGTGTTCCCGTGCCGCTGGCTGTGAGAACAGAGGGAGAAGGACAAAAGAAAACTGCTAAATACACATAGGCAAAGAAATCTTATGGTGCTGTCACACTGTGGGTTGGGGAGAGGAAGGAGGAGGCAGGATCCCAAGGAATACTTGAACTTTACGGATAGTATTTCAAAAGACAAATGAGAAAATGTATGTAATGTTGGGAGGATGCAAGCTGTTATATTTAACATCTCAGTAGCAATGTTTTACTGAGAGGAAAAATAGGATACTACCATTTTAAAGGCTGCATACAACCCACACAACATGCTTTCTAGCTCTTGGGCAGGACAAGTAGATTACAGCCTCTAGATCCCATCACAGTTGGGGTTGTTTCTGACAATCTCATTATGTCTATTGTCACGAGGATGGATTCATGTTGTGACAATCTATTACCTTTAACATTTTGTCACAGGAAGAGATATTAGGATTTAAATGTCACATATGTGAAATACTGTAGCATCTTGTACTACTTTGGCTTTTATGGGTCTTTAATTTGACTGGAAGGGAACCCCTATTTCCCTTGTTTACAGCTGCACTCACATGTAAGCAAAGGCAAGAATGAGGGTTTGTTTATTCAAGATCCTTGTAAGGGAAGAAGTCAAAGCAGGGCACACTGCCACGTTCTCAGGCTTGACTTAAGGGACAGGCTGAGACAGCCTGCCAGCATGCTCCAAATGCTAGGATTCTTGAGATGGGACTGTCTCGGGCTCAGGGCAGGCATGTAGTGACACCAAACAACGGGAAGAGCATGGATCTGCCACCATCAGAACAATTTCCCTGAGCGCTTGCTTGCTTGCTTGCTATTCTCCTTCCCTTCCCTTGCCTTTCCTTCCCTCCCCACTTCTCCCCTCCCCTCCCCCCTTCTGTCCTTCCTTTCTTTTTTTTTAAATATTATGAGGCCAACCAAACAGAATCTTTGTTCTTTAGTGACTTTCCATTACAAATCAGGATTTTTACACCAGGAAGCAGCTTGATTGGTCCAGAAAATGAATGGAACGGTCTGTCAAAGCAAACTCTTGTGTCTAATTACTAAGTCCTTTATACCAATTTTCAGTTTTTTAAGGGAAGAAACTATACTGAGAAAAATTCAGAGATACTGACTTTTTAGTCATTATATATGATATCTAAATAATGTGGGAGTTTAATATAAGGCCTCCCAAAGTAAATGAACAAACAAGAAGGCAACGCATTTAAAATACTCTCAGGGCTGTGCCGAGAACCACTGATGCCTGAACTATCCTGAACACAAAGGAAAACACACCCCACTTGCGTGTTTACAGACAGAGTCCTGCTAATGTCTGTTAGCACAACTTACCCATTTAAAATCAGCAGGTAACGGGAATGTGCTTTGGGAGGCTAATGGGGTAGGAAGTAGCAGCAATAGGAAAATGGGAAGACTTCCAGGTGGGGCTCAGTTTTCTTCTCACACAAAGAAAGTTGCTGGCAGATGAGGGAAAGTGAACCACACACACAGAAAATGCCCTACTGCAGAGACTGTGAGGCACAGATAGTCCAAGACACCTAGGAAAACACCGTGTGTGGCGCTTCCTACACCAGTTACTGCCGCAGTTCACGTGTGCAGAACCTTTACAAATGTCTCTTTTTGCCAGTATTTATAGACTTTTGCTCCTGGACTCTTAGTTCTCACTAACCGGGGAGAGGCTGGACATGCACATGATTTCGAGTTGAGGAATCTCAGCAGCTGTGAGTAAAGCCGAAGTCCCTTCAGCATCCAAGTGAACTAGTTTGTGTCTGTCTTAGATTCTGGGTTTTGAGAAGTGCCTTGAACTGGGGATCATCCTGCCTTTATCTCCTGAGTGCTGGAACCACAGGTGTGTACCTCTCACCCAGCAGACAAACTCCTTTCTTGGTGAATTGTTACCTGAAGTTTAACACCGAAAACTTCCTCATCCAGCCACCTGTCCATCTACCCATTTGTCACTCCATTTGTCCCTCCCTTTGCCTGTCTATACTATCTATCTACTTTACAAGAGCCTTTATATTATTCCACTGTTCTTGTTAGTAAACTTACTTTGTGATTCAATCCTATACTATTTTTATTCAATAAAAATTGGTAGATTTGATAAGATACGCAGCATCTAAACTGGGGCACAACTACCTTTGGGAGTCTGAGACTCCCCATGGGATACAGGCACAGATGGTTTTATGGGAATCAATTTCTTGTTCCTCAACTTTTATATATTCTCTTGTCTGCAACTGATTTGCCTGAGAATTCTCCTGTGAGTTTTCCTTTCTTATTCCTTCTTTTGCTTTACATGAAACCACGTGATATACCCTGCCGTGCATAATCTTACTATGGTTCTTTACCCCTGGGGATTAAAATCTCTTGGGAGCCTCAGGAACAATGAAAACTATTGATGACATTAGAACGTGAGTGCCTAGGCGTCATCATTTTGTAGGTCAGATGGCCTCGAAAAACTGAAATGGGGATCTAATCACATTGCCAATTAACAAATCATTAAAAGTAAGTTTCAACAGCACTGTTAAAATGAAAGAAAACCTAACTTTAGACCACAAGGTACTTC
Organism: Hylomyscus alleni; assembly: GCA_019843855.1. Classification (NCBI taxonomy): domain Eukaryota; kingdom Metazoa; phylum Chordata; class Mammalia; order Rodentia; family Muridae; genus Hylomyscus; species Hylomyscus alleni. The sequence continues at coordinate 12,253 of JADRCC010573928.1, read as the reverse complement.
TTAATAGCTTACTATGTGAATTTTGCTAAATATTAGAAAGAGTTCAAACCTGTATGGCATTATTAAAGCAAAACATTTCCCTTCCCCATCTACTTTTAGCATTCCTCAGCTATAAAGCCAAAAGAATAGGTATGGGTCTACTGGGCAAATCTTAGAACATCAACCAACACATGAGCTATTAGAGGGGAACACTACTCTAGTTGACTGAAGACTTATCTCCTGTAAGGGCTTCCCTTCTATTTCCTATATTTCAGAGATATTGTTAGAGATTATTACAGGGCTGGGATGCACTTCAGTGGAGGGGCCTGTGCTGGTTTTTAGTGGCACACTAAAAGGTCGATATTATAATTAATTACAAGTATAAGTCATGTAAGAATGTGGGGAGTGACAGCACACACCGGGGATCCTGGCATGAGGAGGCTGACACAGGACGACCTTGAACTCAAGGTCAGTTTGGGCTATAGAATTCATTCTAGCTTAGTCTGGGCTACAGAGTGAGACTTTAATACAAAAACCAAGATGAAAAAATTTAAAGATTAGTCAGAATAATCAATTTAAGATTTTAATTTTAATCTTGGTATGTGATATTTTTATGTATTTCCAATTTTTTACAAAGTAAAAAAAAAAAATCTGGGCCTTGAGTGCATAGAAAAAGTTAAGTTTAACTTTCCATGCATATGCATGCTCATGGCTGAAACATGTAATGGAGTGACCAAGTTTTAAAAGTTAAGATGGAGAAAAATAGATTATAAGTAAAAAAAAATTGATGAAATTTCCAACTGTTAAGTGTTTTCATATGTATTTTTAAAAATAAAAAATGTTGAATATCAGTTCATTTTTATATTCAGATTCCACTGGATATATTACCAATGTTTTATATTATTACAAGTGTTTTTTACTATACTAGAAATTTTAAGTATCTGATCTTATGATAAAAACTTTTCTGTATTAGTTTTATGATTAATGAGAAGGAAGCTGGGGTTATGTTCAGTTGGTAGGGTCCTTGCCTAGTGTGCACAAAGCCCTGGGACCGATCTTGGCTGACTGTACAGCCAGGAAAGCTCAGCATCTAGAAACTGGAAGCAGAAGGATAAGAAGTTTAGGGTCACCCTGGGTCATATACTGGACTTGAGGCCAGCCTGGGCTACATAAGATAGTTACTCTAGTGGAGGAGGGGCTGTTTGGTGGCCAGTGATCTGGAAGCGCCCATGGTAAACCATTTCCTATAGGCTCAATCTGACCCACGACACCTTTTAATATGAAGCTTTACTGGAAAGCAGCCACACTCTTTTGTTTATCCATTGTTCTGGTGGGTTTTGTACTGCAAAGAAAGAGTTAAGTAATTGTGTCTGAAACCTTAAGATGCACAGAGCCTGATATATTTAGTATTTGGCCTTTTACCAAGAAACTTTGCCCACACTGGCTGAATTTGCTTAATTATATTACAGAATATTCATTGCCATGTTTTAAAGCAAATAGTGAACCTATAATTCAGAGAGTGCTTTACATGTCTTAGCAAATGGGCTTTATTTTCCTGATTTTAAAACTATACAGTGAGCATTTAGCTTTGTTACTTTTAACAAGTAGCAAACAGTATCTTTTTTCAAAGCAAAATTGAATTAAGAGACCAAAATGAAATTCAGAATAGTTTTACTAGGGAAAAGATTAATGAATTGGTTTTGAATTTTAAGTTTTGTTCAGGCATCGTATAGTAGAAAACCATTTAGTGAATGATAACCATTTAGTGTTCTACTGTGGCAAAGGCTGTAATGAAAAAGAGAGTAACATAGAATAGGCAACATTGTAGATTTTAAAATAATAAATCTGCTCTTTCATATGAAAAAATTATATGTAAAACAGTAACATTCTAACGAATTTATTTGTTCAGAGTAAAATTGCTAACATTACAGGCCAGATATTCATGCCAGTTGCTTACCCCCATGGTAAGGCAATTAAGTTTTTCTTTTTCTTTTTTCTTTTCAGTTTTGAAAGTCATCAAGGCTTAACCTTTTTGGTGACACCACATTTGAAATCCCAATGCATAAGAATGACAAATGCTAACCTAGAGACTTCAGCTGACTCAAAACCATAGCAGCAATTAAAATCTCCAAGTCCTCTGCTGCACATGCTCTCCTTGCTCCCAGTGGCTCTTTCTAGTCTCCTCCCTATTTTTTTCTCTTCTCCCTCAACAAATTTAACCTCCAATGGCAATTTATTGGCTGCAGGACTCTAGGAAAATGAATACAAATATCTTAACACTACCATTGGCTGGGTAATATATTTCAACTTGGAAACTGCTCTGCGATTGAACATTAATCCCCTCTGACTGAACAGAGCCCAGGAAGAAAGGATTGATCTCCTCTAACGATGAGACCCTGGCATTACAGTTTTATTTCTCACAACACAGTGCTGCTAAGAATCCCACTGTTATTATGAAAATTTCCCCAGCAAAGAAGCTCCATCATATTACACTTGCACCAATTCATCATAACGCACCTCGCTCCTGCTCATCAACAAGTCTGAGTGATGAAAAGATCCAATATTATCCTGACAGTACTTCATGCGCATTCTCAATCACACATTATTACAGCATCCATATTAATTTTCAGTGACACGCGTCCTAGGCCTGTTCAAATTAGGCAAACCAACGAGGGGGAGTTGATGAAATACCAGCATAGCCACAGCTCATTGCATTCCAATTTGCATGCAAATGGTTTATCAGGAAAATTCCATTCCCAGCAACCAGCAAGTGAAAAACAACTGTAATCTACACTTCAGGGCCACCATACAGAGCTTAATGAATCGCAAAGAGAGAAAGAAGTGACAGACCTATGAGAGGATCGATTTCCACTGGCAGCTGGTATGGCTGGTCTTGTACAGCACCTTGGTGAGCTGGAATTCACAAAAGAAAAAAAAGGCATTATTTTTCATATACTTAACTACAAAAATGCACAAGTCATCCTTATGTAGAATTGTTTCCAACCTCCAAATCTCTCATGCAATTTTGTGGAATTTAAAGAATAAAAATCCAGGTGCTTTTATGGCTAGCTTATTAAACATTTATTTTAGATCAGTGCTGTTCTGAACATGTGCCATTGCGGTGGCTCCGGTCCTAGGCCATAAGCTATAGCAGATGCTTGACTGGCAGCCTCTGATGCTGCAACAAAACAAAATTAAGTGGTAAAGCGTGCTGAAAACAAAATGTGACAACCATCTGCTGACTGTAGCAAATACTATTTTTTCGTTACTTCTTAAAAAGGCAGTTTTGAATGCTGCAGCACAAAGGATCCACAAAACTGTCAATTTATGATGGAGAAAGAGAAAGCTCTAAGTCAGGGGACATTTAGTGTTTCATCCATCACTAAAAATCAATCAACTGAAAGTTTGAATAAAAATAACAGAAAGGTATCTACAGATAAATGTTTCAGTTAAATGCATTTGACTGAAATATTTTCTTAAAGACTGCAGTGAGGGTTTTTACAAAGTTTTATTAATATTTAATATTTCCATGGTTTTGATTTAAAAATACTCCGAGAAGCAAATGAGTTAGGAAAATCAATCCATACTAAGAACAGTTTGTTCCATTCTCAGAACGGTTTGATAGATGCAAGCATAGTTACATTGTAATTGAAAGAGGTTTTGGAAGCTGTTCCCCTCCCTACCCCCCACAAGAGGTAGAAAGACTTTAGGTAGAGAGGAAGTGCCACTGGCTTGCTCTGCAACCCTAAGATAGAGTATCGGACAGGCCACCGTTCCAGATTCATAGTTCTGACCACTAAATTTTAGGCCCTCTTCTGAATTCTTTTCCTCAAAGACTACCCTTCACCCTGGGTGCATGATATTGACAGCATGGCTTAGATGGTTCCCCAGGCACTGCTCAGAGGTATCAGGAAGTTTTCTGACTGTTAGTGATGGTTGAAAATAAAATACTATGCATTTTATAAGTTCATTGGGTTACTTTAAAACTTATTAGGGTATATTTTCTCTGGTTATTAAATGTCAATTTTTCAAGGATGCTTGGCAAGCTTTAATATTAATAAAATTCTAGTGAGACCAATACTGGCAGTAAAAATTATAGGTGAGTGTAAGAAGCTGAAGAAGCTGAGACTCTGTGTCTCGCCTGCTGATTTACTATCTTTGCTGATAAAGAAATTACAGAGTCCTGCAGAGAATGTTTGGGAAGATACACCCAGCAGAGCCACTGACATCCAGCTACACCAGTGTCATTCAGAATGCTTCTTTGCTCTGAGACCTAAGAACATAGAAACATTAAAGCCAGGTGTTAGAGAATGGAGCTTAAGGAGTTTAGCCAGCCTCCAGTCCTGCTTCTGCCATCATGGGCAAGTCCTGTAGCTTCTGGCGCTTCAGCTTCCTGCTCTGCCATATAGGCTAGATAGCACACGCTGGACCATAGAAATGTGTCATTACCTGCCATCTGATCTACAAAAGGAACAGCTGAATATGGCTCAACCTACACACTTCAGTTGTTGAGGGACTGAGTCAGTATACCCCATAAGATGATCAGGAGGCTCCTCAACAACCTTTTAATGAGAGGAGAGAAAACAATTTTTATCTTGTTTTGTTTTGAGTGCTTGGGGTTGAAACTAAGACTTATGTTACATTACTTAGCAAAGCCATTTTATTTTGTAAGTCAGGACACAAATATTACTTGAAGCAAAAAACAATGCCAACCTAATGAACAGGGTATGGAAACCCTAGGTCCTCAGAAGAAAACAGAATCTGAAATTTAAGAAAAACCGATGGAATCTGAATTTGACATTCTTCAAGAATAACTGCTATAGATTTCTGTTTTAAATCAAGACAGGTAAAAAGATTATGTGACAGCATGAAAAATCAGGGTCCCATAAACAGATCTGACATGAGGCATAGGCATAATGGAATTATGCTTAGAATTTTTAGATGGAAGTGTAGCTTAGATCTCGACATCACATTCTAGAAGGACAGTTTCATGTGGTGAATGCTTATGGTATCTTTCTCTGTATTTGCCTGTGGTGAGTTGTGTCCCACTGTGAAGGCAGTATACATGTGAGGGATGGGAACATATAGTGCTAATGAAATAGACATGGACCATGTGAGCTCCCTGAAGACGGTGCAGACAAAGGCCGCAGAACCATGCCGGCCCCCGCTCTAACTTTACAAAGGTACACTTTTGCTGGGAACAGAAGGACACACATGAATGGAACTTCGTGGTACAACCAGGCATTAGATTACTTTGTGTATTTACAGAAAAAGTGGACCGGGGAAAGAAAACTCTTGTCTATCAATTATTAAGGGAAGTACATTAGTTAGAAGCATTGCTGGTTCAAAAGGGAAATGCCAAGAGCCTAGTCCTCAAGGCTTAAGGTATAGTCTTGCAACTGGGTGTGCTCAGTTCCTTAATGTACCTAGGTTTTCCCAGAGTTGAAAGGTCCCCTGGGCTGCTGTCACTCAGCTGAGACTGAGTTCTCAGAGCTGTTTCAAATAGTCACCTAGTAGAAGCATCATTTGGGGCTGTCTTGGTGTCAGGCACATTAGAACATTTGTAAATCTCCTCACAACCTCACAAAGAGTAGGAAAATCCTCTAGTATGTCCACCAGCTGTTCTCTTCATGAGTAGAATTGGAAAAACGAACAATTACATTTCTTAAAATGTTCACTCCCAAATATAAGCATGTCTCTTGAAGAAACAGGGACAAAAGATCTAATAATAGAAGCATTAAGAAACTGTTTCAATCTTCCTTTTTTCACTTTTCAGAAATCTGTTCTCTAATCAAATACTGGCATTTCTATACATAGTGTATCATTTCCATTGGCCATGAAAATGGCTATGTTTAATCAATTTTGATGCCAATTACAGGTTCTTTTTGAAAGATTTCTTATTGAGTTTATTCAATATACCAGGTTTTTGTTTGAATGTCTTTTGCTTCACTTCAAAAAAATCTTTTACATTTGATTTGGTGAGGCTCTTCCTCAATAATGTGCCCTTGTAACCACTTCAGGTTCAGGTGCTTTATATAAGCCTTATAGATTTAATGATGCGCAGAACTCCAAACCATTTCTACCTATATCATTAGCTTTTTTGGGAAAAGGCAATTATCTTTAGGACTTAAACAAATTTTCCCAACTTCTTAACAGCATTTTAAAAATTATGGTGGGCTAGAGAGATGGATCAGTAGTTAAGGGCACTGGCTGCTCTTACAGAGGACGCAGGTTCTACTCCCAATATCCACATAGCAGCTTATAACCATTTGTAGTCTCCAGTCCTAGGGGATTTGTCACCATTTTGGCCACCACAAACACTGCATACATATGGTGCATAGATATGTATGCAGGTAAAACACCCACCATACACATACAAAAGTATATTTTAAAGGTATTTTAAAAAATTATAGTGGAAAACCAATTCAGGTCCTAATATATTCCTGCTCCAAAAGAAGCAATAATGAATTCACTGAGGTGTAGTAAAACACTTGAATTCCCACTCTCACTGACCAGCCACAGTGAGGAGGAATGAAGAAACCCCTAGGCTCAGTGTCTTTGCTGGTGAATTCACTAGAGGGATACTGCGGATTAATGTTGATCCTCTTCCAACTTGGATGGAGATTCTAGTGGTTATTTGACTCATGAACTCTAATGCCAGCTTGGTTGGTTTTAGATTCTAATAGTTATTTCAATTAAATATGGCTATTCAGTACTTAGTGGAAGAAAACGGTACTAACAGGTATTTACAGTACAGTACAGTATTTGTACTGTATCCTATATATGCTCCACAGTAAGTCCTACCATGCCATGCATAAAAGGGTAAGGTTGGGGGATAGAGATTTAAGTAGTAGAACAGCATTTGCTGCATGAGACCTTAAGTTCAATCATGAGAGCTTCAAAAGAGCAAGAAAAAAGTAGAATTTCTGATAGGTACTAGATGAACAACATTCTCCGTCAGATGTAATACAAATGAATGATTTGGGAGGGGGGATATCTGATAATCATATGTCATTTACAGGCATAACACATGGTATTATACTAAAATATTATGTTAAAGACAGTATTTATTGCCAAGGACTAAACGCAAGCCATCAGATGCTAAAAGTGGCTTATGTGTTAACATTTACACTGTATGCCTCAGGTGGGAAGTCTTTAAGCCTTTAAACTATTCGCCATTTTGACCAAGACTAATGTTTAAAAGTCCGGGTGTTTCTTACTCACCAGGAAGGCTGTGCCACTTGTTCACAGCAAATAGTCTGTTAGCAGTGACAGTGATGACAGCAGGCATTGCCAGGCCTGGCTGGGTGTTGGCTGCAACGTGGGTGACTGGAGAGTTCGAAGGGAACTTTAAGACCATGATGACGTCTTGCTGGGCCTGGTCTGTGAACATCAATGGACTCTGCAGGAGGAGATACTGTTGAGTGGACAGACAAGAACCAAGTAAACAGGAAGACACAGGAAGACAGACAGAATACGGGAGAAGAAGAGGAAGATCACGTTAAAATAGGCTGCAAGTCAACTCGTGCTGTTCAGACAGTTTTGCACAGCTGTGCTCATGATTGGCTGGCTTTGCCCATGGCACATAACATTAGCCGTAGTCTCCCCTACAGCACTCGGGATTGAACCTTGAGCCTCCAACATCCTAAGCAAGTGCTCTACCACTGACCTACATTCCCAGCTCATGGGGAATTTTTGTGACTGAAGTAGGATGCATTAACCAAAAACCTACAAACTTTATTGGCTCCCTTCTCTTGCCTACTGCCCTCCAACTCTACGAGATGGTGTGACGTAGATTCAAAGTATTGGGGGATGCATTAATCCATTCCAATTGTGTCACCCAGTGATCTTGTCATTGTTATACAAAAATAAAAACAGAATGAATGAGGATAGGCAAAAGGCATAAAGCAAGCTTAAGGTAATTTCCAAAGATAATCAAAAGGTAGTCTTGAGTAGCATGTAGATTCTGACTACTAAGATATGATTAAAACAAATATATTTTGAAAAATGAGGAAGCATGCATTTATTATTATGGTGGAGAATTTATGCATGTAATATATAAACTTAATTATAAAGTTATTTCAAAGCAATGAAAATGCTGCTTGTAAAAACAATATTATTTATATAGTCTATCAAGCCATAAGCAGGAATAAAGAGAAGTACCTCAATGCCTCTTTTCCCTTTCAGTTACAAACAACAAAATAGCCCTTAAAGCTCAAGACATTTTTGACCTGTACTTAGAAAGTCAGGAACTAAAAAAAAAATTATGCAAAATACTCTTCTAATAACCAGCAACAAAATAAATCTTGAATATTACTAGGGATTTGGATCACTGCTACAACCCGTATGTCATAACCTAAGACATCTAAAACACTACTTTAATTTATTGGCTTTATTTGTCCTTTGTGGTCCTCAGCTATCACGCAGTAATTGCACTGTGCGTTCTCAGCAATTCTCTCCTACCATGTCTATTTTCTAATAGCTGATTAGTATCATTCAAAATTGAAACACTTTGATGAAATGCTGCTGGCTGCCTTCCTACCATCATATTTCAAAACACCAGGTATATGTAAATGTTGAGGCACATATATTTAACACAGTTATTCAGAACTGCTAATAAAAAATTAAATACATTTGCATTTTTATTATCAGTCCTTTTAAAAAAGTTATTAAGAGTACTTAGAAAAACATATTGCACTAAGATTTCCTATTTGCACTCTTTGCATAAAGGTGTAAATAAAGGCAACTAATAAGCTACCCAGACACCCTTCTGAGCAAGTGGCTAAAAGCCAATCAATATTATGAGTTAATCCTCCCTGGATGCTCATTCAATTAAAGGTGTCAGTAATGCCTCATCTGATGTGGCCTCAATTAAATCCAACTATTTGATGGTGTGAAAACACAGGGGGATACAGCAACAGCAGAAAAAGCAGACAAATAGGCAGCCTTGGCTGCCTGCTAATTACTACACCTGGTGTATATTATGGCTCCCGCACTTATCGCAGCACGAGGCAGCTTTAATTTCTGCTATATTCATATGTGTGTATGCTGGGGTGCAGTTGGTTGGGAACTCCTGAATGTTAGTAAAAAAAATCAATAAAAAGTGAGCTCTTGATTCTAAAAACTCCTAGTATCAGTAATTTCTCAGACACAGATCTTTCTGTGGCTTTTATGAAATTGAACGAGAAGATGAGAAACAAAGAGCACTGACAATCCTGTGAGCATGCTCTTTAAGCCCCAAGCCGCATTTTCAACTATATAATTTAAAAATAATATTAACTAAAGTCAATTTATAAGTTCAGAGAAAATCAGAATACAACATAATCGTAAAGTCTCCCTAAAAGGAGGTTCCTACATTTTTCTGAGATTAGCTGCCCATACTGTAAATATTATTAGGCTTAAATTGAGTAGCTTTAAAAAGCCTTAACAAGCATGAAAAACAAACAAACAAAAACAAAAAGAAAACAACAAAAACCCACCACCAACACCAAAAGAAGTCAAAAGACAAAAACCAACTCAATGTGTAGTAAGGACATTACGTTTACATGGTGAAGCTTAGAGCCAACTCTTGGCCACGTGGTAAGGACAAGCCACTTTCCACAGCAAACAACAGACACAACTTCTGTAACTGACCACTGGCGCCTTTGGACATTGGAGAACCAAATGTCCCTCCAGTCAGTTTCTCAGAAGGAACTCTGAAAAGAGAAGCATGCTCCACCATGCTGGGCTGGACTGTGCCAATGGCAGCAGCTGCATATAAGCTGAGAACTGGTAGAACTCGGATGAGAGAAACACACTCTTATTAATCCTGGGAGCTTCTGCCAGCTAGTCTGAGAAAAACATAGGAAGCAGCTAGCCAAATCCCATTTAGCCTCCCCAGATTAATGGTATGCTTGCTGAAAACTGTGGTTGCTTTTTAATGTGCCTTTCTTTGCTACCCATTTGTGTATCAGATTAAAATAGGACTTGTACAGGTCTGAAAAGGAGTTCAGATATTCATTTCAGAGAATGAAAATAATAATATTATTATCTCCTGCCCTTCAGGTCTGCCTCCAGGAGCCAATAATCTTTTGCCAGGAGGAAGAAATGGTACACGGGCCCAGGAGCCATGGCCACGCAGAGACCCTGGACCAAGTCAGTGGGTAGTGGAAGGATTTCCATCAAGCATCTCCCAGCAGCCTGAGTACCACCCATCCACAAGCTATTGCCAAGACTAACTCATATGTCCACATGGAACTCATTCTTCCTATGCTTACAGTATTATCTTTCATTGTTCACTCTTCATGTTTTCTTCTGCCCACCTTTGATGTTCATTTAAATCTGATTTTACAGGTTTAAAACACTACAGAAATGGTGATATATATATTTTTTAACGGCTGTAGTTTATTATGGCCAATTCATGTTACTATGGAATAAAAAGGAAAATCCTGGAGGAAGAAAAAGAGTGTGAATAGGAAAGAAAAAGAGACACAGAAACATGGGAAGAGACAGAAAAGGATCAGAGGCCAAAGGATGGGAACCATCTCTGTCCTCGGCCCTCTTGGCTGCCCGGCCTTTTTCCTACCATCTGTCACAATGCTGTCATCTCCATGCTACAGCATAGAATTTGGATTTATCCTAAGTTGTACATAAGATTAATATATATAGATGTTATAATATCTATTCTAAATCTAGAACAGTAATGAGCACACTGTTTTATAAGGGGAAATGCAAGGAAAAAATACTATCAGTTTTTAATACCTATTTTCATCATATGAATCAGTTTGTTGTTTTGTCAAAAATCCCTGCCCCCCACCTCCAAAGAAGACTACCCAGAAACTAAAGGCAGACTAGTCCTGACTATAGGGTGGCCTTGACTTGTGTTGACCAGTGCAGTTTGGCATATATGATATATGAGTTGAAAGTAAGTGTCAAGAAGCCTCACCAGCTCTATCTTTGGATGCTGATCTACCATGGGGTGGCCTGCTGTATCTTAAGGGTGAAAGTCCACACAAAAGGAGGAGTCTCGCCATCGCAGGTCCTCCCACTGATAACTTAGTGAACCCATATGGAAAAAGTGTAAGAGTGTTGGTCAAGCCCCAGAATCATAAGAACCCAGGTTTGTGTATGCCAAATGACCATTCATTCCTTTTCCTCCAGGTCTGACCCTTAGTGAACCTATATATCAGGATAATTCTACAATTCTGAAGCTAGACAGTACAGTGGGATGTTAAGAATAAACACATCAGAAAAATAAAACAAGAAACTCACAGGGTCAAATAATAATAAAAAAAAAAAAAGCTTTGGTTTTTATGTGTGGAGTCCTTTATTCTATGGTGAAGAGACATGACAACCGTGGTCCTTCGAATCTTGCAACAGAAACCACGAGCTGATGAAATATGAGCACTGGAGCTAAGTTTACTTTCTCATGACTTAGGGAGAACATGACAGTATTTGCTGGTTGTAAGCAGGCTGACACTGTATAAGGAGAGTAGGCCCAGGCATGGTAGAGAACTTCATGCATAGTGAGAGACTGTATGGATAGCAAGAGTGAGCTGAAGAAGAGGCCAGGAGTGTGGAAAGCACTCACCGCCTGCATGGCCGAACCTCGGGGAGGGTGGGGCTCTATGAGCAGTTGCGAAGGCGTCTGTCCAAAACTTCGGATCTGAGCTTCCACAGCCTGAAAGGAGCACAGTCAAATCTGAGGGTTAAGAGGAGCTAATAAGACCAACAAGTGCTTTTAAACATTAAGCCATCCCTCTAGCCCTGGGGATTATGCTTGATAATTCTTGAGGGCAATGCAGGAGCACGATGGAAGATGAGGAGCATTAGGTGAGGAAGCATGTGTGCTACCATGAAGACCAGCTGGGTCTCCCATGTCACTGAGGCAGTAATCCTCATCCTAGACCCCACGCCTTGAGAGACATGATGATGCTCCAGTGTCTCACTACAGCAGAGACTGCTAAGGTACAGTTAGACGTCATGGTGGAGTATTATGAGGGACCTGAAAAGGCCTCTTGGTAAGTCTGTTTACAGTTCTCTTTCACATTGCCCCGCAGCCTTCTGACTAGAGCAGTAGACAGTGCAGGGAACGTGGGGGCTGTAACTGGAGCTGAGAGTCACAGGACAGATACAGACATTTAGATCTGCGTGAAGTTCAATAACATGAGCTACTAACAGGGTAGCTTAAGCAATATCAAACTCCTAACCTGTTTTAATGAACATATCTTCAACTGCAGAGCTTCACTTTCAACGATGTGTTCTTAAATTTGTTGTGTAAAATTCTTATTTTGAA
>JADRCC010573927.1:0-17062 GCA_019843855.1 Hylomyscus alleni | reverse complement strand
AAAAAAAAAAAAAAAAAAAAAAAAAAAAAAAAAAAAAAAAAAAAAAAGAAAAAAAAGAAAAAAAATGAAAATCAAACCTGAGGCAAAAACTTTGGGACATATAGTTTATTTAGAGGTGATTCTAGCAACCACAACTGATGAATGGAGGGAGAAGTGCTTAAAGAAAAGTAAACATGGTAAGATACACTCCATTGAACACTTAGGTGCAGTTCTGGTGGAGACTCAACTGAGAAGCCTGCCATTCTCTGTAGACTCACACATGCCTTTGTCAAGTTTGCCCCTCCACCCAATATTTGATTTCTTACCCTTCCATAGGCCAAAGATTGTTTTTAGGTGAAGAGAGAGAGATACAGGAGTCATATATAAAAATCTGTCAGCAATATACAAACTATAACGGCAATTAATGATTTCAGAAATCCCAGAGAGCTTCTGCTAGGGCACTGGGACATACACTTACCTGTTACTTGATATCAGAATCTTTTGACTTTGCTATTAAGGGTAGACTGAACGTGTAAATAGTGACGTTTTTTTTTTTTATCATTTTTCCCAGTGATGGAAAAAGTCACTTTATTAGATGAGGCATTTTCAATGTTACGCGTTGCTGGTTGTGTAAGGGTGTCTGTAAGGGAGCAGTGAGGTGGCAGAGGATAATAAATACTGTGAAGGTGATGGGACATCCTTCTGGGCTGGCAGGAAGGTGTGGCAGCATCTAGACAGTAGGAAATCTCCAGGAACAGGGAGGTAGGCTCAAGGCAGAGAGCATCCTCAGCTCCAAAAGCCAAAGAAATTGTAGGAGCTGGGAGCTGGACCCATAAGCATAGGCATCTGGTTCTTATGGGTAATCTTGATCGTACAGGGCGCCTGCATCCAGGGCTCCCCATCAATTTGCATAGGGAGGGTTTTTGTGGTCTGGAATGTGATCTCGGAGCACTTGGCCAGCCGGTGTCCAGCGTTCTTGAGCCTGGTATAGATCTGGCCCATCTCAATTGCACCCTCTATTCCTACCACTTCCAGCCGCTTGTCACTCATGTCTTGCACACAGGTTTTCAGGATATCGGGGTCTGTGATTATTTTGGCCATGCTGCCCAGTGCCTGGTTGATCCCACACGTGTCCCCGTGAGGTCTGTTGGTGTCACCCCAGAGGTTGGAGCCACCATGCATGCTTGGGATATTCAATACTGCAATGCCTTCTAGAGAAAGGTGGTTCAGATCCAGCAATTTCCCACATATCTCAACGGTTACAGACTCTCCCAGCTTTTTGCATGTTGAGAAGATGGACTCAGATGTGGCAAACTCCAAGTACCAAAGCTTATTCTTCATTCTGCTATTGAACTTCTCAGGATATTTCTCTCTCATGTGATGAAATCGGTGAGCGATTGAAGCGTCCACGCCAATGGAGAAGTAGTTATTGATGATTTGAGAGGGAACTGGATCACTCTTTTCTCCATTTTGGTGGGGTATCACTTCCAGGAACCATCGGTCGAGATATACCACCTTACTTATCTCTATATCCTTGAGAATCTTTTTCAAATTCTCACCTTCATAACCTCTTCCCCATCTTAGGCAACGAGCCAGATCATTTCCAGTGCCCAGGGGCAACACAGCAACGGGAGGCACAGTGGGAAAGTTGGCTTTGTCAATGGTCTCTAGAATCCAGCCTACTGTGCCGTCTCCACCACACACCAATATCCGGAACTGAGGAACATCTTTGAAAAATCTGAGCCCTGGCTCTGGACCATCCTTCAGGTTGAACACCTGCCGAGGGTTCAGAATGTACTGGAACTTCCAGAGCACACTCTGCCCCTGTTTGCCTCCGCTCTTAAGATTGATGAAGACTAGAAGGGGGTGGGTGTTAGAAACAGGTTCAATCCGAAAAGCCTCAGGGGAGCACAGGCTTGTATCATCTGTGGTCTTATGTTTGCTCTCTTGTCCAGATACCAGGACGCTGGGGTAGATGGAACATGGAGGCAGGATATGATCACGGAGCAACCCACAGTCACACTCAGGACCTACAGCCTGCAGACAGTCATCATGGATCTCCAGGTGGCACCATACACAATGCAGTCCTGTTAGGCTGTGGTAGCTCTGGATCTTTTTCTGGCAGCGGTCACAACGCCCAGAATGACAGCCTCCTCGAACCCACACGTGTGACTGGACACCAATGTCTTTCCGAGACTTGGCATAGGTGCTGACTTCACAAGGCTGGGCCTTCATGGCACTGTGGTCATGAACAATGTACTTACAGAAGTTACAGCTCAGGCCCTGTTTGCCAAGGCCCATGCTCAGCTCACACACGTTGCAGTAGACCAGTCTGGAGAATCTCTTGGGTCTCCATATATGGTTCCCATCATCTTTCATAGTCATGTCCATCCCCAGAAGCACAAGCAGTGGCACGGTGGTAGCCCCAGCCCGGACCCACTCGGCTAGAGATACATAGCCGCTGCCGTCCTGATCCATCTCTTTCATCATCTCTTGAAGGATCGGTCTCAGCTCAGACACATCCCAGTCTAGATATTCGGCCACTCGCATCATCTGAAGGATGATTTTTTCTACTTCCGTGCTGTCCAGGATCCCATTTCTGTCTGTGTCATACAGCTTGAAGGTGAACTCTAGCTTGTCTTCTGGCCGGCCACCTTCCAGGAGGGTGAAGTAGCAGTAGACATCACTGAGACAGATCATATTAGCTTTTGACCCAGTGTCCTTAGCCACACCTTGACTATTGTGGAAGGACCAAAACAGAGCCCAACATAGGTGATGGGGAACCTCCTCCACTTCCAGATACATTTTCATGAATTGTTCAAAACCCAGGTAGCCAATGGCATCTCCCTGGCAAAATCTGTTCATCTCCCCATCGTCAAAGACCTTCAGCACATCGCTGACCCTTTTGGTGGAGTATTCTATGTACTTCTGCAGCTGAGCAAAGTCTTCCAGGCTGATGAGATCCTTCTCTTTGGCCATCTTTTTTCTCTTACTGAGGTTGATCGCAGACACAACCTGGAAGAACAGCATCCTGTTTCTCAGAGGGTAAGCCTCTACCAACTTAGGGTGAGATCAGAAGAAATTGACTTGGAGAGAAAGAATCCTACAACATCCTGGGCTCAGGATCACAGTCAGACTCTAGACAATCTGTCCAAAGTATATCCGCCAAATCTTGGTGCCTCTCCTTTTCCAGATCTAACTTTAAACACTGACTACTAAAATCGCTGCTATGGAGAGATAACGTTTCCACAGCCGGCACTAACGTCACATTTCCTCTCGCTTCCCTGCTCACTCTCAAAGTCACCACTACTCAAGAATTAGCATGTTTCTAGGACATTCAGGATGTCCCAGCAAGAGACTTCACAAAGCAAGTACTCCTAGCTTTAGAGCCAAGCTTTAGAACTGAACTAATCACATCAGGCAACCCTTGTGCCAAGCGTGGAGGGTCTGTTCTTCCCTCCCCATCCCTGCTACTAATCATATTTCACTTCTATATGTTTTACCATTTTATTTTATTTACTTAGAATCAGTTTTTAGATATTGGATAGTTTTGTCTAAGGGCATTTTGAGTTTGCTGGCAGATTATTTTTTTTTTTTGAGTTAACTTTCTATTACTATGATAAACTTTATGACCAAAAGCAACTTGAAGAGGAAAGGCTTTGCTTCCTTTTCAACTCTCGGGTCACAGTTCATCAATGTGGGAAGTCAGTGCAGGAACATGAGGTAGATCCTAGAGAAAGAAATGGAATCAAAGATCATGGGAAAATGCTGATTATTTGCTTTCTCTTTACGGCTTGCTCAGCCTGATTCCTTATATACCCTTAAACTCCCTACCTAGAGGTAGTACCACCGACCCACATCAATCGTTAGGCAATCTGATGGAGGCAATTCCTCAACTAATGCTCCCTTTCCCAAGACTATTATTGTATAGGGGTCTGGATCTTTTTCATTTCCTCTGCCAATTAAAAAACTAGACAGCACGACATATCAAGCACAACAGACACTGGTTGGGAAAATTTCAAACACAGAAGACAGAAGTAGACAGAATCAGCCAGTAAAGAGAGTCTTTTATTAGTAATGAGGATATTCCCACTTAAAACAGTGCACACAAAAAAGAAATTTCCTCTGCAAAGCAGAGGGGAAATCTCATGATGCCAAAGCCTAGTCCCTTCTTGAGTTCCAGGGGTCTTAAGGGTCTTTGTGGGTAGTCTTGATTGACAGATTTAGGGTTAGTTGGTTTGAACAAAGATAGACAGACTGGTCATCAAGTTTGTGATAAACAGATCACAGATCTGGCCTTTAGCTTGTCAAACCTGTTCACATTTAAAAGGGGGCCTATTAATAGGGAAAAATTCTCCCAGGCCTTCATTTTAAGTAGCGAGTCTTTTGTCAGTTAGTGCTACCTCTACATAAGGAGCTCTTTGTGACTGTTCTAGCATCACCATGGTTACTAAACAATGTAATTAATTCTTTTAAAAAAGCATCTAATTTTTAATTCCACAGAAGCAATCTCTGAATTGTGCTTGATAAAAAGGCATCTTTAATAATTACTTTTCTATTGCTGTGATAAAACAACATGAATAAAGCTACTTATAAAAGAAAGCATTTGATTAGGCTTATTTTTTCAAAGTGTTAGAAACCATGATGGTGACATGAAGACATGATGGCATGAAAGGCTAAGAACTCACATCTCCAATCTCAATCAGAAAACAGAGAGGACAAAAAGGGAAGGATATGATAATCTGAAACCTCAAAACCTGCTGCTATTGACATACCACTTCTAGCAAGGTCACACCGCCTAATCCTTCCCAAATAGTTCCATCAACTAGAGACCAAGAATTCAAAGATATGAGCCTATAGTGGCATCCTCATTAAAGCTGCCCAGCGTATGAGTTGAAGACCATCTGATTAGTATATTTTAAGAAATGTGTTTTACAGAAGGCCACCAGCATTTTGTGTAGGTCTCTAAAGATCCATTAGTTATAAATATTAAAGGAATGTTTAGACAAAGTAGTGAAAAATTTGCTGAATCTATTTCAAGTGTCTCTTGTGTATGGGAAGTGAGGGAGGTTATGAACTGAATCACATAACTGCAGTTCTACTTCCATATGTACATTAATGATCTAGCATTTCTGATTATAGGAAACAAACTGAACTGGAATTATGGCCCAGAAACATGATACATTTTTAAATAGATTCAAATTGTAATTAGGATATGCATGCATGTTGGCTTCAGAGAAAACTGTGAGCTTTTCAGTTTTGAATTAGCTTATTTTAGCTGAAATGAAAACTGGAATTTGCCAGTCATCTAATTTAAATCACTCTCCTACACTGTCATAGATCTGATGGCTGCACTAGGTGTCACTATAGGAACTTCCACTGAGTGAGAGGCAACATTAAGAGGGAAAAATTCGTCCACTTTAATTGGATGACAGGGTCTTACATTGAGCGTTCTTCTCTTTGTGTATTTTCTCTAGAACCAACCATATATTTTTAAGATTCTGAGTCACACACATTAGCATTATTAAATGACTAAATTGTACAAATAAGAATCTTTCTGATTTGAGGGGATTGTCTTTTCAGAATAACCAGAAGTAACTCTTGCACATGAGCATGAAATGTAAGTAGAAATATATGTGAGGTTTTAGTTCAACAAAATTCAGCCTTAAATGCATCTTTTTTGATTAATTTAAATACCATTTATCTAAAGAGCATTTCCCCTTCCTTAGAGAAAAGAATGGATACGAATGATGCTATGCATAAAAGGATTTTCAATTTGGAAATTAAAGAAGAACTACTTTATATGCATTCTATACTTTCATTGTACGTTTTCTTTTCATCTAGTCCATCCTATCCTTACCTATTAGAAAGTTTGATAGTTGTCATAGCTGCAATCTAACAAGAGATCTTTAGTTTAAGAAATGACATGGTTAGTATAATTGTTTGGGTCACCATAAAGATCATCATTTCAGATGCTTTATATAAAGCCTGAAGATGGGCCTGCAAAATGGCTCAGTAGGTAAAGATGTTTGCTGCTAAGATTGATACCTAAAGTTTTATAACTAAAACCCATATAGTAGAAGCAGAGAAATATTCCCACAAGTCTTTCCCTGACCTCTATATGCACCATGGCATGGCATGCTGCTGACAGTTCACTAACTATCAACTAACTGATTAACTAACTAACTACCTTAACTAGCAATATAAGTAATGAAAATTCAATGTGACACCACTGAAGGAGAGCATACACAAATCTAAACACCAAATAAACTAAACCATCACCATCTCTTAAGAGTACTTAACTTCTCTTTGCCTAAAAGCCTGGAATCTTTCATTCTGTGTCAAGTAACTCAGCAGCTTTTTCTCTTAAAAAAAAAAATAGTTCACAATCCATTAGGGCTCTGAGCGACTGTTATTCTTGTTTCAATGCCTGCAATGCTTTTTAGTGCTCGATAGGTATTTTATGATGATAACTTCATGCTGGCTATGTAGTATGTGTCACATAGAATCTTTATTTTCAGGTAAGTGCAAAAAAAAATGTATCTTAGGCTACTGATAGCTCTGGCTTGTTTTTTCATCTCCATAAAAACTATGAGACCCGAGTGTCTGCAAAAATTTTAAAGTCAAAAGAATCTCTTAGATATAAAGACAGTTCAAGTGTGACATGAAGATTTCAGAGCTAGGAAATATTTAATTTGGAAAATGCTTCTTAGCAGCCTACATAACCATTATGAACACAACAGTAATTATTATAACAACAGTACTGATATTATTTTGAATTGTAATAATTATAGAAAATGCTTATAGTATTTATTATTGGTGCAGTTTTCTTTTCACTTTCCAGATTTGGTATTCATAAAAACCATTGGTTCGAAGTAGAGACTGAAGACTTGTTCCTTTGCCTAGGCAATATTAAGAACTTACACTATTTGTTGATATGTGGCAGATCGGGAGGCTCCACATCCCTGCTTACTTAGAACTGTCAAACTAGACCATTCCTGGAATCTTATCACCACTCTTGGCCCTGATGTCAGAAGGCCCTTCAGTGTCTCCTTGTTTCTAATAGTTGAAAGAACTGGCCTTCTGAGTTAGATTGCTATTAGATCCTGTCCTCCCCAGAATCCTTAGTATCTTTAAACATAGTGCTTCTTTTTTGGAGGCTCAGTAGACTCTAGTTGGGGACTGGAATCTGGACTAAGTAGGAAAGGGGGTGTAGGATGTTTGAAATACCCTTCTGGATACCACTATGTATAGTTGTACCACAACGGGAAGCAGACAGGCTGGCATCTGGCAATGCTGCATTTGAATTTATTCAAGTTTACTTGGCTATGGTCATAAGATCTTTCAGCCACAGGTGTGTAACACCCAGAATAGCATTTCTCAAACATTGGATTATTGATCTCAGACATCAGAATCGTTTGAGTAGTGGAACTTCCTGGATATCTCTAGAGAGGAGTCAGGGACTCTGAGAGCACACAAATTGGAAGCCTCTCCTTTGATATTCAAGAATGATTATACAGAGACTACTGGTTGAAGAGGATAGTTGGATGATCAAGAGCTTTAAGTTTTCAGAGTTGGGAGAGAATAAGCAGAGAAATGTGAGATCCAAACTCACTCTGGCAAGGAAACCAGCAAAGAGGTTTGGAATTCTGGAACAAAGAAGGGCTAAGAGTGTACATAGATGGAATACAGAAGAACTCACTCGACTTTGAGACCATAAAGCCAATTGTTTGAGTAGAGCCATATATTTGCACATAAGGTAGAGATAGATTAAGACTATACACAAGCAGACTCAACCACAAATGCACACAGATGCACAAACATACTCCCATACACATTCAGACAAAAACACAAATACAAAATGAGACAGAGGAAAACAGACACATATCAACAAATACATAGATACACACACACACACACACACACACACACACACACCTATAAGGCTTGCTACAAACTGTTGAGCTTAGAATTGTAAGATTTTTCAGTTCTGTTCTTTTAAATATCCAGGTGTACAGCAGCTTGATACAGCAGCCATAGGAAGATACGACGATATTTTTACTGACTCTGGGTGAGACAAAGATGATGTCACAATATATGTCGATTATCATTCACAACCCTGAGAGAGCCACTTCTAGTAGCTGCATTCTTGCTTATTCTTTTAGATAATCTGTAAAGATTAAAGTACTTTTTTTCTCCATGTGATTAATGTGTGTAATATTAATTTGCTGTAATACCTGAAAAATTTAGTTCTGTAGCTCACACTCCTTATATTTCCTTGTCCTGAAGTTACAGATACTGTATAATACAACCAAATAAACCCCCATGAAATGTATAATATCTACTTCATTCTATCCTATTATTTAAATCCAGCATTCTGCTTTTCCTTCCAGCAAGAGTAAGTCATTTCACACATAGGATAATAGCCATTTGTCCACATTTTATTATCCATGTCATATTTAGTTAATGTTAATAGAATGCAAACCAGTTAAATTCCACAGCCTTTGTTGATTAATATAAATAACCATTATATTCAAGTAAAAATCCAAAGTTGAATTTAAATGCATCTTTACTTTCTTGAAAACCTTTAGAAAAAGGCATAAAAATATGAATGTACATGTTCACATACAGAAGTAAGAGGCCACATATACACATACAGGAGCCATACATAACAGAAAACAAAAGCTGACAAATGATGTTCAAACTCTACTCTTTAGGCTGCTGATAAGTGGTGAACACATTGCCTTGGTAAGTGTGATTTGTACTGATTGCAAAATTGTTCAAAAGTTTAAGCAGGCATTTAAAGAGATAGATACTTTTCATATTATTTTTCCTGTAATTTTTTTTTTTTTTTTTTTTTTTTTGAGACAGGGTTTCTCTGTGTAGCCTTGGCTGTCCTGGAACTCACTCTGAAGACCAGGCTGGCCTCGAACTCAGAAATCTGCTTGCCTCTGCCTCCCAAGTGCTGGAATTAAAGGCGTGCGCCACCACCACCTGGCCTGTAATTTTTTTTTTAACTAATATGAACTTTGAATGAGATAACAAATCAGTAACTTAGGGAACATTCAGCAAAACAATTAATTTACTTAGGAAATAGACTGACAATCAACTTTACTTCTACTTATTAAGGATTGATATCTATATTAAGAATTATCCAAGGATCTTAACTTCCTCTTGGTATTTTCTTTTGTCTTGATCTTTTGTTTTATGATACTGTTCTGTGAGATACATGGCCTAAAGCAAATTGCACTGAAGTCACAACTATATTTTTTGTAGTCGCCCATCTGATGTTACTGGTTAGGAAGGCTGGAATTATGAGTTAGGAAGAAGAAGCTGACAGTCTGGCTATTCATGCACTCAGGCCTGAACCCTTTTAAATTTACTCATCACTATTCAGGAAGCATAATTCATGTCTCCATTGAGAAGCAATTGGTAGGATCAATTTTCCAAAATGCAGAGAAGAACCCTAAAATGGATATGTGTCTCAGGACTCCATGTGCTTAAATCACCAGAGGATCTTGTCTCTTACCTTTATATCCCTAAAGCCCAAGTAACTCACTGAGTGAAAATGGTCTTTAAGATTTCTGAGTCTGATTCAGGTAGCTCTTTTTTTTTCCTTTCTTCTTTTTAAGTGATTCCTCTGTATACACCTTACAAACTTCGAACTTTTGCCATCTTCCTACTCTGTACTGAGAGCAGGTTTGCACATGCTTATGATTGACTCTGGACTTGATAGACTGACTGAAGGCAGCTCTTTGATCCTGATTTCAGACTCTCAATCGAGAACTATTTTGTAGGTGGTTTTATATTTTCTATATAAACTTAATAAGAATAATGACTAGAGAGATAAGGAGAGGGCCTTGCATTCCTCCATGTATCTTGAAGTTAAACTGACATTAAATTAGTTATACTAATTTTTGTAGCCAGTAATCCACAGATGATGCAAATAAGAGAATGATCACACTAAGAACAATATTACCCAAGGAGCATATTTTTTTCATCTATTGTGCTTGACAGAACTACCATTCTTTTCTGAACCAACTCTTCCACAGGAAAACTCACCAGATCTGGACAATTGCTGGGTCCAGGAACAAAGAGGTACATCGGGTGAAGCTAAATCTTAGGTTGTATCACCTTGCTTCTGGCTGGCTCAGAGACCTTAAAGGCCTTTTCATGAATACTCATGGGCAATCCATACTACAGGTGCCAAACTCCCTTCATTTTCTGCCACTCCAGCCAACAACTAGTCTTAGGTTGGACACCAGATGCTTTAGTGTATTGTCATAGACAGAAACATGAAAGCTGTCCTTATACACCATATAGATAAATAAGTACCTTAGGAACACATGACTTCTGGAAGGAGAAGGGCACAGGCTTTAGTCCAATAACCTTTTAGGCACCCACATTTGGTCTGTTGTAGGAAAGCAAGGGCTTCCAGGGAGATAAGCCATAGCCTTCCATACATGCAGGAATTAGAGCAGGCCTCCATTTTCTTGGGTGATAATACAGAAAGAAATTTTTTATATTCAGTTAGAGTTTATCTGGTTTACAAGGCAATCTTCTCATCTCTTTTCACCTCTCCTCTTCTCTCCTCCCTTCCTGTCCCCTTCCTTCCCCTCCCTTCCCCTCCCCTCCCCTCCTCTCCCCTCCCTTCCTCTCTTCTCTCCCCTCAGGGAGTCTTTCTTTCCTATTTTCATTCCTCTCTGCAGTTCATTGTTGTCACCATATTCAATTCCCCTTTGTCTTCTGTTCAGTAGTGTCTGCCCCAGACTCCTGCAGTTTTCATGGACATAGATACTTTATCTTTAGCTCTTTCCTACGTGCAGCTCTTCCATCTTCTACTCAGTCAGTGGGACAGGTAATACATCTAGAATTCAGACTGCTATCTGGAGACATTTCTGCATGCCCTGCAAGATGTGCATTTTGATCTTTAATTTTCAGTCAGATGAATCTAGGTGTTATTTTGTTAGTGGTAAACATCTTTGTATTGGTTCCCTCTCAGTCTGTCTGACAATATAGGAACACAAGAACTCTAACTTTTAAGGAGATGGGAGATTTAAGATGCATGGCAGTAGGGGAGCAAAGTCTTTGACTTTCTGGAAATGGTAAAAAGTGATAAGAAAGAGACATTGATTTGTATGACAACATAGGAAACAATGATTTCAAAATAATCTCATTAAAGTATTAAATATACTATAGAGCATAAGGCCAGGATATATTGGAAGAAACAAAAGAAATCTATGAAGAGTTCATGATAATGACATTTAGTTTCATTTACTAAGAAGATGCATCATAAAACCATACTGAGGACTCCAGCTTCCTAGACAGGGATAGCAGTCAGAAGTGGCAGTTGTGCTTCTTAAATGTAACTAGTTTAAGCTGAGATTTCCTGAAATTATAAAACTAATAATGATTTTGAAGATGTGGAAAAATATGAAATATCTCTTTAATATTTTGGTTATTAAATATTATATTACTACTATATGTACATTGGATTGAATAAAATATTTTAATAACATAAGCTTCACCTCATTTCTCTGAAGTTTTGTGAAGTCTCTACAAACCTTGTAATTGTGCAGTTTAGCATACAACTTCTTTATATTCAGTGAGCCATTGATATTTGTTGCCTTAGCACAATCTTTATGTGTGTATATGCACATAGTGTCTTGGTCTGTCTTGTCACCTTTAACAAAACACAATAGCACTGAGTACTTATAACAGCAGCAATTTATTCATCATAGTTCTGGAAACTGAAATGTTTAAGGCCAAATCACCAACAGTATGATCCACAGAGATCTCTGTGGAAAGCCTCTGGTACATAGGCCCACAGGAATCTGAGTATATGACACTATCATCAGTTCTTTCACAAACTTTATTGATAGGAGACAGAGCCATTTTATAAGGGACAAGGTTGGACCTGATTTGGAGGAGATGGAATAGGGTGGTGAGTACTGCCTTGATTGATATAGCAACAGAGAGGGGTCTAAGTACCTAGTAAAGGAAAATAAAACTTTTCAGCACTTCCATTTATCTTGTTTTCCAGTGTTCAAGTTCTTGAAGAGTTCAGGTATACTCACAGCCTTCTGTTACAACAGAAAGCACCATCTGCCAAACATTCTGTACTCAATAAAATATCTCTCCAGAGAGAGTTTAGTATTCAATTCACAAAGAAGGATGGCAGGGACTTGTAAACAAAAGGAAACAACTGAAGTATGCAGCAGGGACAATACTCTAAACATCCAACCTGCTTCTTTATCCTCAAGACCAGAATCTCTTTCCCTCTCCATTCTCAATCTTCCTCCTCTCTCCCTGCCTTTGCCTCAGTCCATCTCTCCCCTCCTCTCTATATGTTTGAAACTATGCATTACTTCTTCTGCTTTCTTTCATGATAAGCTCCTTCCAAGGCTCATGAGAGTCTACTGAAAAAAAAGTTTTAAAATAATAATTTTAAACAAGGTACTAAAAGTGTACTTTAAATATAGAATTATATCACTGGGACACAAAGCCAGTAACGGGTCAAAGATGGGAAAAGGCAGCTACTGCAATGCAAAATGAGCTTTAGTAGCAGATTTCTCTTTGAAGCTCTGCTGTTTTGTCATAGGGGAAATAACCAACAGTCCCACAATTTATGTATAGCTCAAATTATTTGAAATGCTTGCTTGTACCCTGAAGGAGAATTTAAGAAGTAAATCTACATTATGGCAATGTCAGAAGCTTTAGAAAAATCATCTCAGTTTTTCTATAGCTCAAAGCATCTCTGATAAAAACACATGTGGGGAAACAGTTTTACATAAGAAGACATCAATCTGTTGGCTTAATTCAATTCTTTAAGCACTGTAGATGCTCAGAGAATGTAAGTGAATGAATAATTCTGAGGAAAATTTATATTAATTAAAGCTTCCAGCTCCTTCCTTTATTAGATGCACACCTCAGGAGATTCTGCTCTTCAACTGCATAATTTGTAAAATATTCTATGCCTAGATGGTTTTGATGTGCTAGGAAAATAGAGGCCCCCAGCCACAATCCAAATCCAGCCCAAACACATACTCCACAAATTATAAAGTTATAGGAAATTTCCCCAAGTTTCAGCATAACTGCAACCCAAAGACACATATTCCACATTCTCTTTTGTGTTTATTATATTGTGAATGTGTACAGACTCACAATAGACTATATCTCTACATTGTGTCCTTTGATGGTCATCACTGACTTCTCAGAATTATGTTGTCACAATTGAAAATGTCTCGTTGTTTTTGACTTTTATATTTGTAAACAGATTGCTATCATTTTAGCAGTGAACCATTAAACATTAGAAATTGAATTGTTTTACCGTAGATTTGTTGGCTTACTGGGCTTAAATGAATTAATCTTCAGTTTTATAGCTTTGCTTGTAACTGTTAAAGTCCACTAGGGAAGGATACTTTGTTTTCTTTTTAGAATTAAAAACTGTCTTGGGGAAAATCTGCAAACTCAGTATTCATCTTGAAATGAAGAAAGAGAATTGTACAATATTGTTTATGCCACTAGAGCTGGTCTACAGACACTTCCAGGCATCTAGCATTGTGTTTTAAATGCCTATACAACTTCTCATCAACCCTATCAAATAAATAATCCTAGATCCCAGCTTGATTAATGTTCAAAAATTGTCCTTTGCTGACTTCATTCAATCAGAATGGCATGGACTGTGTCTGTCAATCCTGTATCACCACACAAATACAAATATATATCACTCATAGTGTAACTGTAGATGTAAATATAGAGAATTTTCTTATCTATCACATGCTTCATCTACTGTTCTCCATTATAAATTAAGTTTCTTGATGAAATATCACATTGTGAAATTATCAAAGAAACCGTCCCCTAGCTGCATTCATTTCATCACTCACTCATTCTCTTCTGTGTATTCACTGAACTCTATTTGAGGTAACACATTCAGGTGCTTTCATTACCTTACAGAATGACATTTATTTTATATCACTTTGTAGGTTCCCTTAACCAAGGAAACATAACAATGTCATGGAATGGTCATCGAATAATTTTCAATTATGTCCCTTAGTTCTCCTGTGTAGTATAATTTTTTTTAGGAGTTGGTGTATGCTTAACTAGTTTGTTCCTATGGACTAGCTTGGTATGTATCTCTAAAAGTAATGGTTTGCTTTACACCAACAATAACTCTAATTTCTCTCAATGCCTGTAATGATTCCTTGCTTTACTTACCATATTAAGTTTCTAAGCATCCTGAATATTACTATATGGATGGGAGGTCATTTGGTGTGGACTTACATTTTTCAAAACCTACATTAATAAGGGTTTTCAAATGCTTTAACCCCTCTTCTTTCCCATCATCCAAAGGTAGGGGAGAAATGATGGATAATAGACAATGGGGATGTAGACCTGTGTAAGAGTAGTTCTTTTGGGCAATTCCAATCTCTATTGTCAGGATCCCAGTAGTCTAGTTCAGTAATGGCAGGATAACAATAGTTTAGTTCAAAAAGTGTCACCAAACATGAATCACTAGTGTCAGCATGATCCAGCAGAAACAACCAGACCTCTGCTAAATTGGCAGAAGTCAGTGGGAGCCATAATAACCAGCCAGAATGCCAGGACAAGTTCTTTGCAATTCCTTCCTCAAGAAAGTGAAGATCAGTGAAGATGTGAGACAAGTAAAGCATAGCAAGGCTAGCAATGCAAGTGTACCATCACTGTCTGTTGGCTCCAACTTATACTCTCCAAACATCATGTGTCCTCTTATGGTCTGCTTTAGCAAAAGGAAAAGCATCACCTGACACAACCAGAAATTTCCACTTCAACTTGGTCCTTTGTTATCTCCTTGCTTCAAAGACTCATACTCTGCTGGTAGTTTGGCTTGGTCCTCTGATATCTTAATTGAAAGATCATTAATTATCTATTCCAATATAAAGCACTACTGGTATTGTAAAATAATTGAACCCCCCAAGATCATCAGTTATAATCTTTAAAACCTATGAAGATATTGACTTATTCAGTGAAAGGAAATTTGCATAAAAGAGATACTCCTCATTTGTGTAGATGACATAAGAATATGCATAAACTCCTTGCCAAAATACACACAGTCAAATTTTATGAGAAATATTTTTTAAAAAATTTCTTTGTGAGCCTGGTAGTGGTGTCACATGCCTTTCTTTAATCCCCACATTTGAGAGGCAGAGGCAGGTGGATTTCTGAGTTCAGGGTCAGCCTGGTCTACAGAGTGAGTTCCAGGGAAAAATCCCTGTGAAATTTATGAAAGTGCTCTCCATACCAGGGCTCAAATTGCCTGAGATCCTTTGCATCTAATCATGGTTTCCTCAAGGTGCAGTAGAGTAATTAGGACAAAGAATCTAAGGAGAGGTTTCTTCATTACTGATTAGAAGATGCATGAACTGACTGCAGCATCTTTCTGCCTTAGTGCTTTCATCATGAAAGGCGGTTGACATTTTTTTTTTTTGGTGTGTTTTCTTCCATTAATTTTCAAATTTGTAAAGCTATCTTAAGATTGATGTCATGACATTTATTTCATTGTAAATAATTTCTCATTGCTCCAGAAGGCACAGGTATTTGCAGCCTTGAACCTGTGAGATGGCTCAGTAGATAAAGAGCATTTGCTGCCAAGTCTGTCACCCTGAGTTGGACTCTCTGGAACCATTTGTTAGAAAGACAAAACGAATTTGTCTTCTGATTGCCACCTGAGTTCTGTGGTACACACACACACACACACACACACACACACACACACAGAGAGAGAGAGAGAGAGAGAGAGAGAGACAGACAGACAGACAGACAGACAGACAGAGACAGAAACACAGAGACACAGACAGAGGGACAGAGACAGAGACAGGGGGACAGAGACAGAGATGGAGAGACAGGGAAATACACAAATGCCAAATAAAGATTACAAAAAGGGAAGTTGATGGCCTTGAAATAAAATTGCTCTCCCTGGTATTCTTGTTCAGATGAGAATTGTCAATTTTCAAAGACATAATCTACAACTTAACACAACATTAGTGCCTAGTACTATCAGTCTTGTTTAATTCTTGAACCTTTGAATCCTCAGTTACTTTCATTCACCCATGCTAAATATAAAGCATATGTGTGATAAAGATATAAATCTTATAAATCATTTGTTATCCTAGAATTTCAGAGAGGGATTTTATGTCACTTCTCTTAAATTTATTACCACCTTTATAACTGAACATTTAACCAATATGTGAGTTACTGACCATGGTGAGTAAGCTTGGTGTTTTCTCCTTGTTCCTACTTTAATTGCTTTGTTACTCTAATAAATCTCCAAAGGTAATTAACTTCAAAGAGAAGATCTTTATTTTGGATTGGGGTCATGAAAAATTTAAAACTAAGATTAAGGAAAGGGTGTCAAATGCTTCATGCTTCTGAAGTTGAAACAAGTCTTGACTGGACCATGTAGTGAGAGAAAAGACTGGCCACCCCAGCAGCCCTCAAGCCAGGAGGAATTTTGGCCAAGTATCAGATTCTGCTTCAGAAACTCATTCTTAGTTATAAAATGCCTTCCCACAGGTATGCCTCCTCAAAGTTCTCAATGTCTACCATCATCCACCAACAGCATCTCAGATCAATAATTTAATACCTTTGGAGGATATAAGCAAACAAAGCTCCTCTCTAATACATGGTCTGTACACTTTTTTCTCTGTTCTTGGTGATGACATTGACTGGTTCACTGATCTCCTTTAAATTCCTGGTTTTAATTTAACTTGCCCTGTGGATAAGGATTATTAAGATACTGTTTCCTTTGTCTTCTTTCTTGCTGGCTATGTCTCTTCATGTTGTCCTCACTTTTGTAAATATTCCTTGATTATACTTTTCTCAATTACTTCACTGAAACCCAGAGAGAATGTTCAAAAATGGACTCAGGAAATATCTTTCATGGTTTTACCCTCGTCAACTAAGAATAATGTGTTTACTAGATTCATGATCGATTTACTTCACAGTTCCAGTTAAAATCACTTCCATTCTTATCACATTATCAAATTCAATGCAGAAACTATTAAATATATTTTATCTTCTTTCTTATTACTTGGAAGATGGTCTT
>JADRCC010573926.1:0-18809 GCA_019843855.1 Hylomyscus alleni | reverse complement strand
CCTGGGTGAGACAGTACACACTCCTCCTCCTCCTCCTGGGTGAGACAGTGCACATTCCTCCTCCTGGGTGAGACAGTGCACACTCCTCCTCCTGGGTGAGACAGTGCACACTTGTGGAAGGTGTGCAAGAATGATGCCTAGCTTTACCCAAGCTGGGGCACTGGCGTCAGACACCTCTGTTCTCTTGTCAAAAGGACAAGGATGGGGATATTTTGGGAGGTACTTTAAGGTATCCCACATTTCAGTGGAGGTGGTAAAGGAGTTGTAAGGTAAAAGGTTAAGCACGGCCAGTGATGTAGCTTGTGGCTCTAGTTGCTTACTGACAGGCATTCCTGGAGGGCAGCCATCTGCTTCGGTGAAATCTCAGGTGGTGCCAGGATTCCCATCAAAAAGGGCGAGGGACGAGGATATTGGCAGGGCTGAGGGCTCTAGATGACTTTTATGTTTTCCTTTCCTTTTTCTTTTTTTTAAAAGATTTATTAGTATACATACATACACTGTAGCTGTCTTCAGACACACCAGAAGAGGGCATCAGATCTCATTACAGATGGTTGTGAGCCACCATGTGGTTGCTGGGATTTGAACTCAGGACCTCTAAAAGAGCAGTCAGTGCTCTTATCCGCTGAGCCATCTTGCCAGCCCCCCCCCCCCCTTTTTGTGATTTTTTTCGAGACAGGGTTTCTCTGTGTAGCCCTGGCTGTCCTGTAGACCAGGCTGGCCTCAAACTCAGAAATCTGCCTGCCTCTGCCTCCCAAGTGCTGGGATTAAAGGCATGCGCCACCACACCCAGCTTTGTTTTCATTTCTATTATTTGGTCTTTCCCTCATCTGTTCCCATACCTTTAGAAAAGGTGGTTCTCAACTAGTGGGTCAAGATCTGGGGGGAGGAGGGGTGTCAAATGAGTCTTTCACAGGAGTCACCTAGTAGCAACAAAATAATTTTATGGCTAGGGGTTTACCACATTAACTGTATTAAAGGGCCACAGTATTAGGACAGTTGAGAACCACTGCTTTAGAGATGTGCTAGTGAATTTCAAGGAGATTGCACAGCATTTTGCACCCTTTCTCATCACACTTCCAGAAAGCTTTTTTTGAATCTCCTTCTCATGGATATTTGTCTTGAGCAGACAATCATGGTTAAAAATATGGCAAACTTAAATGAAATAAATCCCTTAAAAAGACATCAAACATGGGGCTGGAGAGATGGCTCAACGGTTAAGAACACTGACTGCTCTTCCAGAGGTCCTGAGTTCAATTCTCCAGTAACCACATTTGTAGCTTACAACCATCTGTAATGAGATCTGATGCCCTCTTCTGGTGTGTCTGAAGATATCTACAGTGTATTCCTATACATAAAATAAGCAATTCTTTTAAAAAAAAAGTTTATTTTATGTCTAAGAGTATACTGTAGTTGCCTTCAGAAGAGGGTATTGGATCCCATTACAGATAGTTGTGAGCCATCATGTGGTTACTGGGAGTTGAACTCAAGACAAGAGCAGTCAGTGCTCTTAACCGCTGAGCCATCTCTCCAGCCTGCAAAATAAATAAATCTTGGAAAAAAAAAAGACAACAAACATAACCTATTATGTTCTGGGTCTGCTGGGCGATTGCTGCCATCAACATAGATCCCATAGCTACCCTTGGCCTGCCTTCATTCCCTAGGTGTCTCCTTGGCCTGCTTTACAATACCTCTCTATCCTTATCTTGTCCTGAGCTATGTGTTCATCCAGGATCCCCAAGATGCTTGCTTGGGTCACTAGCCACAGTGTGAAAGGAGATTGGAGCCCACCCAAGACTGGGAACCTCTAGCTCTATCCCTACCCACTCTGCCATCTTTAGTGAGCAGAGAGCAGTCAGGTGGCAAGAGGCTCACACTCCATTAGCACACCTAGGGAATGAAGACAGCCAAATGCTGGGATTAAAGGCGTGTGCAAAAGAATTGTGGAAACAAGATGGGCATGGTAGCATGTGCCTTAAACCCAAGGAAGGCATTCAGGAAGGCAAAGCAGGACTCTTGTCATCTTAGGCTTATCAGGAGGCAGAATATATATACCTATGGATGTGGATTCCTAGTTAACAGAGTAGCACTGGGGATGGAGAGAAAGTATACCATCAGAGTTCAGAGAGAGTATTCTCATGAAGATACTTGCACATGAGGTTATTTGGGGAAATGAAAATGAGGCTGGAGTACAAGCTGAGGCTGAAGATGGGTAAGGTGAGAGGAGGTACAGAGGCCAGATGTGGTCCTCTCCAGGTTCCAGGCATTTAGGGACCCTTGCCTCCTGAGGCCTACTTTAAACTCTTAAGAGCCACTCTGAATGCGTGGTTGCTGGGAAAACAGCATTAGTGCTAAAAGCTCCAAGACACATGAGGATAGAAGGTGTATTAGGGCTCTTACCATAGTGACTGGGTAGCTAGGGCTTTGTCCCTGTAGTCCTATCTCCCACCAGGACTGTGAAAATCATCCTATGTGCTTCTCAAAAAAATTCACTGGGGGAGGGAGCTGCTTCAGCAGTTAGTGTGGCTAACACCCATGTGCAACTGCACTTTTGGGAGATTTGGTAGCTTTCTTCTGACCAGAGGGCACAGGCATACTTTGGTGACAAACACATGCAGAGAAAACACAAATCTCTCTCTCCTTCTCTCACACATATACAAACTCAACTTAACATAATTTCTCTGTCTATATGGTATCCACATATTTATTGCCTTTGTTTGTAATTTTTGACATGTAACCTAGGCTAGCCTCAAACTTGTATGCAATCTCCACAGTGCTGGGATTACAAACAATTTCTGCCCTTGTCCTGACTCTTCCCACCTATCTTTAAACTTTCCTGAGCTTCAGCTCTAGCTGGTCAAATCCCTCCTGTTCTCCCATTGTACTTCTCTGACACCATGAGACCTTGGCCGGTTCTGGAAGGCAAGTCCTCAGAAGACGGCAACCAAGGTTTCAAAGACTGTTCAGGAGTCAGCTTTGCTCTCTCATCTACCTGAGGCATTACCAGGAAATGAGGACAGCAACGGTGGAACCCCTGAGAATGTACACAGCAGGTGGAGCTCAAGGGCCTGTGGCTAGTAAGGGAACTGACAGGAATGACGGTAGGTATAAAGAGGGTCTAGACTTAGAGTCCTCACTTTCCTTTGCTGAGATCTACCCTTAAGCTCCAGCTTCCAACACCCCAGATCTTTCTTGGGTCCCAGAGATTCCCCACCCCAATCAAATAAGGATTCAAATTTAGATGACGTTGTTCAGTATTTCTATCCTGGCTCTTAATGCAC
Organism: Hylomyscus alleni; assembly: GCA_019843855.1. Lineage (NCBI taxonomy): Eukaryota > Metazoa > Chordata > Mammalia > Rodentia > Muridae > Hylomyscus > Hylomyscus alleni. The sequence goes on along the minus strand of JADRCC010573926.1, from coordinate 15,531 downwards.
AGCACAGTAAGAGGGCTGTGATCTTTTCTCCTAAACAGCCATGGTCCAGTTCACTAGTACTTTCTAGGCAGGTAATTCTTCCTAAAGGCTTAGTCAAAGGAGAGCGTAAGTTTTACTTTCTACCACAAAACAACATTTCCTCCACCCCTAGAATATTTTTTCTTTTTTTGAGTCAGGGCTGGTGTAACCCTGGCTCTCCTATAACTAATTCTGAGATCAACCTGGCCTTGGAACCCACAGATAACCACCTGCCTCTGCTTCCCAAGTGGCAGGATTAAAGGTTTGTACCACCCTCTTACCTGGTCCCAACACAGGATTTGAACTTGAAAATTTTCAACGATACAAGGGACATATTAACTAACACATCACAAAAATGGTTATATAGCTTTTTTTTTTTTTTTTTAGGGTTTCTCTGTATAGCTCTGGCTGTCCAGGAACTCAGAAATCCGCCTGCCTCTGCTTCCGAAATGCTGGGATTAAAGGCGTGCGCCACCACTGCCTGACATTATATAGCATCTTAAGAACCCCCCCAAAATAAACAGAAAGCCTGGGTTAAATTTTGAGAGAACAATTTGTTATAATGAACCAGAAATACAAGATTCCACTGAAACTGAACAGCTGACAAAATATGGTTGAACTTAAAACCTTCAAGAGGGTCAAATAGAGCCAGTTATGTGGATTAGACCAAGACTGCTTCTGGACAAATACAGGTAACTGTATTTCAGCATGAGCAGCACATGAGCCCTTCCCAGCAGTCAGTTTGTTACCAGTTTCCCACCCTTGTCTCTTCTGCCATTTGTGCTACACCAACAGCTGCTTCTTCTGCCTCTTAGGCATGACAGAAGGCCAAAAGGAGAGAGAGCTTAAAAATCTTTTGCCAGGGTGGAAATTCCAATTTAGTTTGTCAGCTACCATCTATGTGGTTTCAAAGTAGGCAACACCAACTTTGACCAAATCAAAGTTGCTACCATGTGTAGCAACCCATCGGTGGCCCAGTAGCAATACCAACATTTCCAATTTACTACCTTCACTATCAACATAGCAAACACACCGTTAGCTCCAGCTATTAACAAGAAGCTTTTAAAGAAAGATGAAAGAACTCTATCCCAAAGACCACCCAATAGTGAAAACTCTGGCTCCTTCTGGGATCATAAAAATCAACAGAGGAAATATTTAAAAATGTCAAGAGTATATGACAGGCAGAGGCTGGAAAATTGTTCTACTCACAAGGCCAACGCATTCCTGTTCAAACAGATGTCTGGGTGACTGGATAAACAACAAAACAAACTCAACCAAATTTAAAGGAAAATAGAGTTTCATATAACACAGTATCAAAAAGTAGACGGAACAGACTAAATGCACCAACTGGTGGCAGGTAAGTCCACAGCCTATTGTGACAGGTCCTTCCAGCATCGATCAGGTTTCTATGTTTTGAAAGGTTGTTTTATAGATGTGGTGACTTTAACAAGAGTCTAACAGGTGGGCAGGCAGGCAGGCTTCAATCATTGGTTTCGGGATCTGTCTGTGCCATGTAGGCATCCAATTCAGCATCCAGGTGTCCTTTAGTTTTCGACATGTATGCATCCAATTGGTTGTCCAGCTGCTCCTTGGTCAATACAGGGCGAGTGAGGGCACCTCTCCCTCGGCCACGACCTCGGCCTCTGCCTCCAAAGCCCCCTCTTCCCCGACCTATCATACCCCGACCTGGCCAAACGAGAGAAAGAGAGAAGAAAAAGACAGTTACATATTAGTTTGATGGGTCCTAGAATAAAATGCCCCTTTATAGTTGTGGGGCCTAGCTGAGACAAGCTCAAAGACAGGGCAAAGAGGAGAAATCTGAAAAAACAAGAAGCACGCTGGGTAGAAAGCAGCACATAAAAAGCACACACAGTGAGTCCTCTTAAGTACTTATCTCTAAATGCTACTATAAGAAAAAAAATCCTGCCCCTTCCCACTTTGAGACAGGGTCATGCCATGCAGACCAGCTAGCCTTAGACTTGCACTCCTGAGCTAGATTAGGGTGCTTGTCTAGTAAGCACGAAGCCCTGGGTTCAATCCTCAGCACCACAAATGTATACCTATAATCCTAGTATCTGGGAGGCAAAAGAAGGATCAGAAGTTCAAGGCCAGCCAGGGCTACAGGAGACCCAGTCTCAAAATCAAAACAAGAGCCCCCCAGTTGCTGGGATCACATGTGTAGTATTAGCTGAAAAACATTAAACAACATTAACCTCCTCCAAGACAAAGACTTATCTACAGCTTGGGACTTACTGTAAATTCATAATTAAAACACATTACATATAGTTAGGAGGCAATAAAAGGGCACAAAAAAAATTAAGGGTATTCATATTAAGCTTTAACTGAGACCTTTCTGGATTGTTATCACATTTGCTTTGTAAGAAAGTTTATTAAGTTTAATGAAGTGATTCCACGTATCCAAAGACTGAAAAAACTTAGCTACTTCTCCAACTTTAAGACCACTATTATCTGAGAAGTAGTTTCAATTCACTAATCAAATACTTAACTTACTTTTTTTTTTTTTTTTTTTGGTTTTTCGAGACAGGGTTTCTCTGTGTAGCCTTGGCTGTCCTGGAACTCACTTTGTAGCCTTGGCTGTCCTCTTAACTTTCTTAAAATCTACTTTACAATCTGGAAACATTCTATCTTATCCTGAAACTCAAAACTTGTACTTCATTCAATAAGCCAAATTATATATAATAGCAGAGAAAATAAACCGTTGTTATCAAATATCATTTCCTAAGTTATTCTTCAGCACCTCCAAGACTGTGGATTATGAATACCTACCCCACATTTTAGAAAGAACCAAAACAAACATCCACAGGGCTTACTAGAGTAAGATGCTTCATGCTTTCAGCATGTACTGGGAGTTTCTTACTCAGTTATAAGCCAGAAAGCTCCCATGAAATTTAGTACTAACACCACCATTATTAAACTCTTTTCTTATCTGGTCCATGAGGTCAAGGACACGAATCAAGGCATCAAAGGTAAGATTACTAACAGTCAGCCGACTAACTGGTTGTAACACATCTTACTTTCAACCTTGACCAGGAAAACTGTCTTTTGGTTCCTCAGACACAAATCCTATGTTAAATTAACTTGATTTTAAAGCCAACAACAGGTGCCAGGTCTCATCCCACCACCTAATAGTGCTGCTAGACTGAATCCAGTCTCATGCATGCTAAGCATGTGCTGCACCACTGAGCTACATCCTCTGCTACTGACCACTCTCCTTTATCTTTGCCTCACTTTCCTGTATCTCCTTATTTTTGTTTCTATGGTGTGAAATTGAACCTAGGGCCTCACAAATGCTAGGTAAGAGTTGTATACTGTACTTCATTTCCATTCCACTTCTCTCATCAAAGTTAAACTGGCTTTTGGGCTATGGGATGGTGTGTAATGGTGGTGATATTGGCGGCAGCAGGCAGATACAGAAAAAAGGAAAATTCCAAACTAATCACTGCATCACTTTAATACAACTTCTAAGAGCCTGGAGAAGAATGCCTAAAATGTGGCTCTAGAAAATGTGCCTGTTAATTCTAACAGATCTTTGCATTATCACTGTGTGAATTTAGAAAATAAGCCAGTTTCAAAAAACAAACAAGACAAACAAACAAGCCTGCCTATGACTTGAAGCTGTGCAGAAAGGTGGCTCTGAGTTTTGAAGGGAGGAAAATAAGGGGAGCTATTCTCTGAAGTTGGTAGCTGACTAACCTCTACCACCGATTCCGCCACGACCCATAGCTCCACGCCCTAGGCCCCCTCTCCCAGGACCTCCACGACCTCGAACACCACCTCTTCTTAAGCCCATTCGGGGAGCTACGGCTCGTCCACCTCGGAGCAGGTTTTGACCTTGGAGAGGAGGCATACAATGTATATGCAGGTAAATCCAAGAGAGACAAAGTAGATTGTAACCAAAGGAAGGCGGTGAGGGTTAAATAAGAGTAATTAGTTAATTTTTAGTCTAGGTGGGACAAACTGCACAGTGCGTGTGTGAACAGGTTAAACAGCTCTTTATTCAATTTAGTAATTCTGACCACAAGCTATCTTTGAAAAAGCTGGGACTTAAGCAAGTTCATATGTTTAGTAAATTAACAATCAGATACCTAGCATTATGGTAGATTTGAAAATAAATGCTATGAGTCCTGCTTTCAATACATTTTTTAGGGGGGCAAGAATTTTATAAAGGGATCAGTGTCCAAAGGGTATGATACCGATACGTAGGCACTATGGATCAAACTGTCCCTTCTCTTTCCCCTGTCAGATTAATAGTTTTTCACTTCAAGACAGATGGTTAGTCATGACACAGGCCAAAAGACTCATATTTTCTCTCTTGGTATTGAGGATATTCAACCCAGGGCCTCGCACATGCTAACCACACATTTCTTAGACTTATTTCTAGAACTTGAATATGCTTTCATTCAAGCAGCAGCAGGTGTTTTAAAATGGAATGGAGATGACATGAATTACCTGTTGTTATGCAGGTCATAGCCTCTCACCATTGCACATTATTAGAAAAGAAATGATATTGGTAAAATACATGCAGCAGTACTAAAAATATGATTTCAAAGTTATTAATTATATTAATACAAATTCAGGATTAAAAATGCTAAACAAATGTGTTGACAAGCAGCCCAAGAAAAAGGGGTGGATGATAGAGCCCAACCATTATCAGCTACACAGACACACTGACCTCGGAGTGACATCCCACCCCTAAGCAGGGTTCTGGTGGCACGTCCCCCACGTAGTCCTCCTCGGGGCAAGCCTCTCTGGATTATGGGTAGGCCTCTTCCTCCAATTGCTCCCCTGGCCAGGGCACCTATAGGTCGGCCTAACCGTGCCTGGATGTTACTCTTACCCAGGCGCTGCTTTAAGCTCTTCTGAAAGAAAAGGTGTTAAGAGGATTGAGATCAACAAAGCAATTCTGTGGGATTTGGCAATTTAAAGTACAGGACAAAAGAGGCAAGTCAGACACTTGGGGTGGAAGGTATAAACCTGTTGTGGGTAACATAAGGATCCCAAATGAAAGATTTTTCCTCAGGAACATGGATAAAAGCAGAATCCTGACCCAGAATAGGCTCTCAGAAGCTCTAATATGGTCTACAACAGCGAAGCCAGCACAGATAGCCTTACTAATTTGGCTATTCAAATAATACAGCAGTAGCTGCAAACTTGCTGCTTCTGAGCTACAGGTTTAACAATGACGTGACTTCATCCATATCTGCCTATGGACTATACTGTTTGCAAAGGCTTACTCACACACCATAGGAAGTGCATCACATTCTGGGTAAACTTAAATTACAAGTTCACTTGAATTCTTGAGACTCAAAGGACAAGATTGACTTCTCAGTTAAAGAGGCCAGTGTGCTGAAGTTTTCCTTTGAGTATCTATCTCCAGACGGTCCTTTTTTTTTTAAACCTTAAGATGCAAATAAACACATAAAAGTCAACATTCCTTTCCTTACATTTCTTAAAAAAAATCTGTAAATTCCAAATCTCCCCTTGCCAACGGTTCCCTTAAGCCAGTACAATGGTCTTAAATATACAATTCAATTGTATCTTCATAGAAAGCCAGCCAAATTCATGTTAAAATGAAAGCAAACTGTTAACCACAAAGGGCCACCACACAGAGAACAAGGACATACTAAAGATTAACAATTTTCAATAGTTTCTCCAAAAGACCCTGAAGACGACATCTCAGAGATCTCTTTAGAGGAAAAGGGGACAATATGGCCTCACATACAACCAAGGCCCTAGTAATTCTGTTCTTGCACACAATCAACTTTCTTTACATCCTAATGGCATATACAGAAGTCTGTGCACATATATTTTCCTTCAATTAAGAGCTCTGAAAAGGATGTTGTGGCATTATCAATTTTCTAGCACAAAACTTTAAACTGCTTCCAATTTAAGGAAAAAGGATCTTAACATTAGACATCTAACACAGGCAGGTACAACCACCCCAAAGGCCTGTTTTATTATTCCCCCAATTAGCACAATAATTATTTTTTTGTGGTGCTGGGCATGGTAGGCAAATATTTTACCACTGAACCTCCAGACCCTAGCACACAATTAAGAAGCTGAACTGCACTCTCATGCTCAGTTACTGACTATGCTCATTTTCCTGTGTCCTTTGCTTTAGGGAAGAACTGTATGAGTGTAGAGTTCACCTCCATCCTTAGTTGCTACCCATCCTGGACACTTATACATACTGATAGTACTACTCAGTTTTTACTCTAGAGCTGTATTGTATAACAAAGTAGCTAATTATATATGGCTACTTAAATTAAAAAAAAAATTAGTTTTTAGTTTTGGTATGGTGGCTCCCACCTTTAATCCCAGTACCCTGGAGACAAAAGTAGGCATATTTCTGAGTTTGAGGACACTCAGGTCTGCATATAGAGTTCTAGGACAACTGTAGCTACATAAGTCTCAAAACCACACTAAATAACAATGAAAAACTAAACAAAATTTGTGTTGGCCTTGAGTTCATAATGTCCTTATTTGGTGAGATTACAAGCGTATGCCCTTTGTTTGGACTTAACATAAGAGAAAACAAAACAAAAAAACAAAATACAAAACAAAATTTAGATCAATTACACTAACCACACTTGGAAGCCGTTTTGACAGGACAAATGACTACTGAAAAACTTGAGAGCCCCCACCAACAGTTGGTAGATATCATTGGTCTAGAAGTTAGCCTGTTGAAAGGACCTGTCACAGTGTATTAGAGACTTCATGACTCTTATTTACTCTTGGAAAATGTGGGCCTATGGCTTGTTGTTCTCCTGAGTCAGGAAAAAAACAACCTTAATTACTTCAAGGTTGAAAGGGAGACAAAGCAGAAAGCCTTGCTTATTTTCGGTCAGTGAGCCCAATAGTTCAGAGTAGGGGTGGGTGTTATAAGTGCTGACTCTATGCACAGCCATGCAGTGCTACCAGTTAAAATCCTTACAGTTGCATGGCACCGCCCTCTGGACACCCAGCCACAGCTTGGACATATCCTTCCACAGCCACTGTCCGGACTTGCATATAAAGTCTACGAATGATAAAGAGCAGGTTTTATTTCAGGCCTGAACAGGATTACTTATGATTTTGGAAATGTGAAAGAGAACTCACACTTGATTATCCTATATGTTTGTGCTACTTTGCTAATGAACCTAGTTCATTAGCTGTTTTTAGTACTGAAAACCTCAGATTAAGGCCAATTAGAATCTTATTCAGGGTGCTGGAGAGATGGCTCAGCAGTTAAGAGCGCTGACTGTTCTTCTAGAGGTCCTGAGTTCAATTCCCAGCAACCACATGGTGGCTCACAACCATATATAATGGGATCTGATGCCCTCTTCTAGTGTGTCTGAAGACAGCTACAATGTACTCATATAAATAAAAATAAATTAAAAAAAATCTTATTCAGAAGAATAAGATTAAACTAGTTCGTAAATCGTTTGTACAGACAGCAAAGCTAACTACAACAAAACTTCTTTCTGTTTTTTGGTTAAGTGTTGAGAACTGAACTTGGGACCTGTGCTTGCTAGGCAAGTGCTCTACCACTGAACAACACTCCTAGACCAAACAAAAGAGATAAAAAGATGAAAATAAATGAATGAATAAATTAATGAAATTACTATAAGAGAAAGGGTCAGAAAATAATAATCAATTAATCGTCATTGATAACGCAGGCTACAGAGGCGTCAAACTCCCTAAAAGAGAAAGTTATTAAGTTATTTAGTTGGTACCTGTCCAAACTGAAATTCTATGAACATCTGTTCAGGTAAGTTTCAACTTTTGCCCTGAGCCATCTTGTACTCATCCATTATACCCTGACAGCCTTGGTGGACTGCCTGATGCAGATGGCAGGGCTCATTCTCTCACCTGCTTAAGTTTTAATGCTGCCTGGACAGAGGGTCTATTCTCCATCTGCTGGGCCAGTCTTCTGTTTCTGGCACTGGCTAGCTGCTGCTGCTGCTGCATCGAAGCCCGAATATTCACTGGCATCGGCTGTTTGTTCTTCAGCATATTAGTAAAGCTTCAAGGTCGAACAAAATGGGTGTTTAAATAAAAGCTTTATTATAAAACACTTATTGGCATTTTCATGGCTTGCTAGACCAGGAGCTCCAGATCCCACGAACTTTAAAGTGGTACATTTGGATCAAGGCTGATGTGGGTTAAAGACTCCTCTGTTTCCACAAACTTGCAAGAACCAGAAACTCAGAAATGCAGCCAAGTGCAGCACAATTAAAAGCGATAACAAGGGCTCAGGTAACAGCTCTTAGAGAAGGGGAAAGTATGAAATACACGAAGTAAGCAAATGTGACGACAAGAAACAGAGATGCAGTTACAAAGACAGAGATGCCTACACCCTTGGAGAGTGAAAGTTCACTCAAAGGACAAACAGGAGGAAGATCAGAGCACCTTCAAAGTCCACTGAAACAATAGACTCATGAGTTATGGAAGTTCATTACATTCTAACATGTTACTTAGTAACACATGAATACAGGTAATTAATGTATCTCAAAAGATGAGCAGAGAAGCACATGTGCTTTAGAAGCAAACACAGGCATTAAATGTCCTGGGAATTCTAACAACAACATAATAAAATGGTGAAAGACACCAAATAAATGAAATTCTCAGAAACAAAAACTGCCTTTAAATACAAATAACCACTCTTTCTGACTCAGGACTTTTGAGAAAGTTAAATTAGTTAAGTCACTTATGAGCCTAAGAGGACATTCTATCATTCCTGTTATGATTAAGTTTAATGGAAGTAGACACACAGCTGTTGAAAGATTTCAAAACAAAACAAACTTAAAAGCAGAATGGGAAGAAAGTGAAACAGAGCAAAGCAAGTGCCTCTTACAAGGCCCAAGAATGATATTCAGGGGCCTTTGGACATAGTCTTGGCTTGCTACCTGCCTCTTACAGGCCAGACACAACACTGCTGGCCTCGGACTAGGCAGCAAGCCTATTGCAGCCAGGATATACCATATCATCATGCTGCACCACCCCTGTATCAATGTTAGGAAAAAAAAAAAACTGAAGGGAGGGTATGAGGAGTCTTAAAAAAATGTATCCCACCAGGTAAATATTTCAGATAGCTTAATATAAAAATCTACTGATAAGGGGTTTTGAAACAACTGCCCAATTTGTTCTGTACCACATTAGATGCAATTAAGAACAGAGGTCTGTAGCCTTCTGTCATTTAGCTTACAACTGGCTTTTTTTTGTATTGGACCCCAGGGCCAATTTAAGTAATGTTTTCTTAGGAAGGAGCTGAAGTTGCTGTTGGCTGCCTCACCGCTCATTTAGAGACATCTTGGTGGTGCTTTTTAGCACAACTTTCGGCGCTGACTGTGCAGCCATCTTCAAATCCCGAGAATCTACAAAGGACAATATTCATGAGTCAATCAAAATAATGAAATTTGCATTTTCATAAGAAGCAAGGCATAAACCCATGAAAGGCCTGTATTATAACTGCTGAAGATGTTATCATGAGAACTTAAGTTTGCCAGGTGGTGGTGGTGCACACTTTTAGTCACAGCACTCCTGAAGCAGAGGTTTGAGCTGGAGGCTAACCAGGTCTACAGAGCAAGTTCCAGGACAGCCAAGGCTACATAAGAGAAATCCTGTGGGGTGGGGGCTTAAGTTTATACGATAGTTATTTCAATTTATCAAAATTTCAAAGCTACAGAATGGAGAACATCTGCCGAAGTCTCCAAAATGGCAGAATCAGATGTCGCCAAAGCCTAGGAGTCTGGCTTTCAATTTGGAATAGTTCTCAGTCTGGACTGTGTATGACTTAGCTAAGGAATGTTAAAAAAAAAAAAAAGAAAGAAAAAAGAAAAAGACCCCCCCAAACTAAACTAAATTGATGCCTGGATCCAGACCAATTAAACTACACTCTGGCTATGAGGATGGGATACAGCAACTGGAGTTGGGGGTGCTACCCAGGTACACCTTACAAGTCTATAGAAAGTTGAGGGCCATGCATCTAGAGAAATGAAGGAGCTGGGAATATAGCTCAGCAAGTAGAGTGCTTGTTTAGCATAGATGAAGCCTTAAGTTCAATTCCCGACAGCAGCAGGGGAGTGGTGTCTGCGGCTGTCGAGAGTTACATTGTTGCACTGTGAGGCCCGACTCTAATACACTCAAAATAAAAGAAATACCTAGTTTCAAAATCGATTCTCAACTCCAAACGCAAGTGGAGCTCTAGTAAGACGTGGCTGGGAAAAGACAGAAAAAGGTTTTCTAAATGAGCACTCAATCTGAGAGCTCTGTTAAGAGCACTCCACAAAATTTAATTGTAGTGGCACATACTGGGGAGGGGCTGAGGCAAGAGGGTCCCAAGCTCAACGCGAGCCTGGGTGATTTGACACACTAAAAATTATTATTTTCTTTTTTAAAGCTGGGGATGTTAACTCGGAGAGCTAGTCTAGCCAAAGCACGACTTTATGAGTTCAATTTCGGTGTCGCAAAAAATGAACGCCCAGAGCCGCCGCTAATTCTTGTACCCCTCATTTAACCTCCTCGTCCAAGCCTCTCAAGAACCCCTCATTGGTCGGGCGCCTTATTTCCGTTGTTATCCCTATCAAACGCTATTCTGGGGCGAGGCTCTGGCTCCGATGGAGGGCGCTTGTCTCGATAAGCAAGAGGACTCGGGATTTGAGGCCAAACCCAAACTACCACCACCGCCACCACCGCCGCCACACAAGCCAACCCAACCCAGCACCAACCATTCGACCGGCCCCGCTCGCTGGCCGCGGTTCCGGCTTAGCCTCCGCCTCCCGGCTCCGCCCCCTCCCCCGGCCTATGCGCACCTCAGCCCCATCCACACCTGCCACCCACGCCGCCGTGCCCCGCGCCCCCTCGGCGCTCCACCTCTGCCTTCCCCGCAAAAACTCACCGAAGGAGATGGACGCCAGCGCTCCTCCCGGGGTTGCCACCACGGCTGCGGCGGGCGGGCCGGAGGCCGGCCGAACCTGAGCTGACGGCGGACCGCTCGGGTTAACTAGCTGGGCGGTTGGTTTAGATGCTTAAACGGTAGGATGCGAGGCTCCCTCGTTGTTGGGTTGAGTATCGAGCTGACCGATACTCCCGCTCGTCAAGCCTGCCCTTTCCTGCCTTTCGTCTGTGCCACCACAGCCGGCGCCGCCAACTCCCGCTTGGTGTCCAAAACAAAATGGCTGCCAGGCCCACCAGTGCAGCGTGACCGGCTAAAATGGCGCCGGCGGGCTTGCGTCATTGCGCGCGCAGCTAGGGGCGTGGCCCCCTCGCCTTGCGCAGGAACGGCAGGCGAATCCCCCTGGACTTTGGCAAAGATCCCTAAAGTTCTGTGTAGCGCTCCGCCCCTGGGGGCGTGGTCAGTGGCCGTAATCGCTAAGTACCGGCTAGACTACCTTCTGGACAAGTTTATGCCCCACTTCGGTGGCTTTTTTGGTTTGCAAAGAGCAGCTTAGATTGGAAGCAGGGTTTGTATTCTTTTATTCCCCCATCCCCGAGCTAACGATAAACTGTAAAAAGTCTTTATTAGGACCTTAGACCCTGGCTGATTTGCTCTGGCCCTCTTCTCATCTCTATTTGTAGTGTTTTTTGTTTCTTTTGGAGGCAGGGTTTCTTTCTCTGTAGACCAGACTGGCTTCAAACTCACAAGGATCCATCTCCTGCCCCCCATTATCCCTCTCAGTACTGGGATTGAAGACCCACACCGGACTCTTCTACATCCTTTTATAAAGACTGCCACTAGAAGATGTGGCTAGTTTTAGGGTGGTTCTTTCACCTCAAGTAATCCAATAAAGCAAATCTGTACTCCCCACTAATGTATCCCTAGTTCTTACATAATGTCTAGCAATGATGAGACATCAATAAACGCTGAATGAAACTTGGGAAAAAGTTCTTCTGGTGTTTTGTTTGTTTGTTTTGGTTTTTTTGAGACAGGGTTTCTCTGTGTAGCCCTGGCTGTCCTGGAACTCCCTCTGTAGACCAGGCTGGCCTCCAACTCAGAAATCCACCTGCCTCTGCCTCCCAGGCGCTGGGATTAAAGGTGTGCGCCACCACCACCAGGCTTTGTTTGTTTTTTTGAGACAGGATCTCTATAATGTAGTTCTGGCTGTCCTGAAATTCTCTATACAAACTAGGGACTGGCCTTGAACTCATAGAGATCCTCCTGCCTTTGCCTCCCAGGTGTTGAGATTAAATAACTAGGTATGTGCTACCATTTCTAGCTTTCTTCAGATATTTTGATGGCTTTTTTGTTTCTGGTTTTGGAGACAAGATCTGGCTATGTAGTATGAGCTGGCTTGGGACACCAAATCTTCCTGCCTCATCCTTCAAGAGCTGGCATTACCAATTACTTATTCAAGTCCTTAAGAAGCCAATGACACTTAGATTCCAGCAAAAAATTTCAGACTCCTACATTCCTGGGTTCTCCTTAAATAAGATCTAATGTAAACTTGACAGGATAAGGTGTTGGGAGTGAGCACCCCTTACTTCACGTATAGGCAGACCCAGAGGACACAGACATTGACAGTTTGTGAGAGAGAAGGCTTTATTAAAATGAGTTGCAGATCTGGACTGCTACTCTTGCGCCCTTGGTGCATGTTGAGACTGGGCAAGAAGGTACAGGTGAGGTGAGGAGCAAGCACTCTAAAGGGAAAGTCTTGACAAGCTGGAGAGGAAGGGCGCAGCCCACGAACTGTGCTCAACTGTTCTCCCAGAAGAAGTTGTTACAAGCCACTGTGAGAGCGGCCACCAGCACAACATACTCCTGGAAGTCCACTTCCCCATCTCCGTTTTCATCCAGTTCCTTCATCACCTTGTCCACAGCATCTGCATCCTTCTGCACCTGTAGAAGGAGATAGAAGTGTGTATCATTAAGTTAGAGCCACCGTGGTGGTTGAAAAGGAGGCAGAAATGAGCCAGCGAGAGAATAATATTTAATTATGGGAGTCTTCTACAGCCCTAAGGACTGGTGAGCTAATAACTAGTGATCTACAGAGCTAAGGGGAGTTATTAGTTACATCAGTTGTCATACATGATTGTCTACAATGTGACAAGTGCTAAGCTGGGAATGTTACAGACTTTGTTTCATTTAATTAAAAACACATACAAGGCTGGGTGGTGGTGGCCCACTCCTTTAATCCCAGCACTTGGGAGGCAGAGGCAGGCGGATTTCTGAGTTCAAGGCCAGCCTGATCTACAGAGTGAGTTTCAGGACAGCCAGGGCTATACAGAGAAACCCTGTCTCGAAAAACCAAAAAAAAAAAAAAACCCAAAACAAAAAAAAACACACACACAAAATCATTTTAGGGCATAGTGATGCCTTTAAAACTAGCACTCAGTGGGGGAGAGAAGCAGGTAGGTATATGTAAGTTTAAGGCCAGCCTGGTCTACATAGCAAGTTCCATGCCAGCTGGGGCTACATAGTGAGACCCTGTCTCAAAATCCACCATATGACCCAGGCTGGCCTGGAACCTGAGATCTTTCTGGGTCTGCCTTGTGAATGCCAGCATTACAGGTGTATGCCACCAAGCCTTTAGAAGGAAGAAACACATTGACAGTTGGGGTATATACAAAAGTTTTGCAGCAGCAAACCTTAGCAGGGCCACAGCTTACGTTAAGCTTCTGTAGGGTTGTATGTGATCTCTGACAGCATCTGTCTCCTACTTCTCTGCATCTGTTAGTTAAATGAAGCTACTGGACCTACTTTCTATCCCTCCTCCCTGGCTTCTTCTCATGAGGAGATACCTCCTACAGATCTTAATTTATCTCCAGTCTTCCGTGGAAACCCATGGCTCAAGTGCCACCTCTGGAAAGAAGCCATATGACTTCAGAGCACTAATCTCCACAATTCTTTGGCTTCCTCTCTCCGCTAAGATTCTGCATTTGAGTTTATGGTTTTACTTTGTGTATGTGTGTTTCTCTGTGTAGCCTGGCTGTCTTGGAACTCACTTTGTAGACCAGACTACCCTTGAACTCAAGAGATCTGTGGGTCTCTGCCTGCAGAGTGCAGAGTAGAGGTGTGCACTGAACCACCCCCGCCCCACCAGCTTCCCATACTACTTTTTAAAAAAGTTCTCATAGGTGTGGTGGTACATGCCTTTAATATATCATTTTGGAGGCAGAGGTGGGTTGATCTTTGTGAGTTTGAGGCTAGCCTGGTCTACATAGTTAGATCTAGGCCAGACTAGTAAGACATTGTCTCAAAAGAAAAAAAAATTTGTTGTGTGTAGTAGATGCCTTCAATCCTAGCACTTGGGAGGAAGAGGTTTGGGAATCTCTTTGAGTTCAAGGCTAACTTGGTCTACATAGTGAGTTCCAGGATAGCCAGACCATGTCTCAAAAATATTGTTTATGCTCAGTTATTTGTGTATGTATGAGTGGGCATACACATACTTAGATTCTTTTGTGGAGGAGAGCTTGTGGGAGTCAGTTCTCTCTTTTGACTTTGTGGTTCTAGCTCAGGTTCTTATGCTTGTTGGCAAGCACTTTTACCTGGTGAATCATCTCACAAGTCCAGTTTTGAGTCAGCTTTACTTTGTAGTCCTGAAATTCACTATTTAGTCTAGGATGGCCTCAAACACTTGATCATCCTCTTGCCTCAGTCTCCCAAGTGTTGGGGTTATAAGTGGGAGCTACCATGCTTAGCTTTGCGGCTTATTTATTTTACAACTTTTTTTTTTTGAGACAGGGTCTCACTATATAGATCAGGCTGGCTCAGAATTCTAGAGATCTGATCTGTCTCTTGAGTGTCCAGATGCATGCATCTTCATACTGGGCCAGCTTGCCTTTCTTTCTTTCTTTCTTTCTTTCTTTCTTTCTTTCTTTCTTTCTTTCTTTCTTTCTTTCTTTCTTCCTTTCTTTCTTTCTCCTTTCTTTCAACAAGGGCTCACATAGACCAGGCTACTGATCTTCCTGCCTCTACTTCTGAGTGCTAGGATTGAAGATATATGCTACTATGCTTGGCCCTTCATGACTCCATTCTATGCTGTAGGTAGTGTTACTGATGAATCTGCAGAGCCTAGTATTGACAGGTGGTCAGTAAACTAGGACGTTTTGACTTTTCCAGAGAGGAGTTAAAGGAGCCTGGAAAATCTAGTTAAGACTGGAAGAGGAGGATGGTTGGATTGAACTAGGAGTGAGACAGGGGTACCCATCCCCTTCCTCCACCCTGTACCTCAATCCTCTGCTTACATCCAGAAAGCCAGAGAGTTCAGTTTGCAGCAGGTCTTTCAGCTCCTTCTTGCTCAGCTTATATTTGTCCCCTTCCTTGGCCGAATGGGCATGGAACACGTTGATGAGGGTCTCCATGGCAGTCTCCAGCTCAGAGCCCATTTCCGCAGCACACCTACCCATTTCCACAAAGATGGAAGTGAATTGTAAACCAGGTTCAGGATCTCTGGGGTCTTGGGAAAGGAAATCTTCAGACCTGGCCCTGGCTTCAAATAGCTCAAAGAGCTGCAAGATGAGCCCCACTGTACTTTATCTTTCATTCAGATTCTGCAATGTAGGAGAAACCCT
>JADRCC010573925.1:5684-20182 GCA_019843855.1 Hylomyscus alleni | reverse complement strand
GTAGGCTTTGCTTCCCTGTTCCCTCAACGGCGAGCTTCCGGATGAGGGAACAGCTGCCAGCTGGAGCAGCCCTGTCAGAAACCTCTGCAAAGGAGAAGGAGCATTCTGGAAGCTTCACTTAAGTTCTGCCCAGAACTACTTACAAGACTCTGGCAACCAGTGAGGACTCAGGAGTGCATCTCTGTTACGAGACTGATGTAGACTGAAATGGGGTGTTGACAGGTTGGAAATGGGACTTGAATAGTGAGAGAAGAGAATAGAAAATTTGATCAAGAACGGTAATGAATATAAGCTACTTTCCTTCCTGCAATATATTAGTTCCAATGGGAGCTTAACTGTAAGCCACTGTGACAAGGTTACTATTGGAAATTAGATCCAGGATGAGCTATTATTTTGTTTTATAGAGAGATGTGCCTGTGGGACGTGAATGACGGCAGATGTATTGAATTTACAAAGTTAGCCTGCACACACACTGGCATACAGGTTTGTATCTATTTCTTTGTCTGAGTCAACATAGTTTACAAGTGCATCATTAAAACATGGGCCTCACTGGCCAGCCAGCCTGCTTGATGAGTTTCAGGCCAGTGAGAAACCTAGTCTTAAATCATAAATAAATAAATAGGATGGTGCCTGGAGAACGACGACACATGAGGTTGTCCTCCGGTCTCTACAGGAATGCGCACACATATCTGTGTGCACCAACTACACTCATAGAAATGCAGATTACTTTCACATTTTTTTTTATTTTAGTGTAAAAGCTGT
Source organism: Hylomyscus alleni (assembly GCA_019843855.1). Lineage (NCBI taxonomy): Eukaryota > Metazoa > Chordata > Mammalia > Rodentia > Muridae > Hylomyscus > Hylomyscus alleni. The sequence goes on along the minus strand of JADRCC010573925.1, from coordinate 19,420 downwards.
GTCAAGCTCATCATACATAGTTATTTTGATTTTCATACAATTTGCAGTTATGGCTTAAAAACTTCTGGCTTATGTTTTAGGGGAATTATTTATTTCTGCCAAATTTATTTTGAGTACTTTAAAAAAAATCTAATTCTGTTCTAGACCTTCTGTGTTTAGACTAGCAGTCATCTATAAATAGAAGACACCTTTTGGCAGATTCGTGGGTATTATGGCAACTTACTCAGTCCTCCTCACTCATTCAGATCCGGAAAGGAATTTTTTAATAATAATAATAATAATAATAATAATATAATAATAATAATAATAATAATAATAGAATTTTTTAATAATAATAATAATAACAACAACAACAATAGTAACGTTGTTATTATCATCATCATCGTTATCATCATTATTATTGAGGCAGGGTCTGTCTACATAGCTATGACTATTCTGGAACTTACTATGTAGACCAGGCTTCTTTTGAACTGCCTGCCTTTGCCTCCAAAGTACTGGGATTAAAGGTATGTGCCATTACATTGGCAAAGACTGTTTTTGTGTGCATAGAGATGACCATTGGTGACATTTGCACTTACTGAAATGACAGAAAAATAGCAATTTATTAAATGATTCTGTGCAACATTTTACGTTAATATTTTTTGAGAACTTCATATACGTTTAGTCTATTTTCATCACCCTTCCCCACTCTCAAGTTCTCCTGGGTCCCCTTGCACACCCACTTCTCATGTTCTTGTCCTCTTGTTCTATTATTATTATTGTTCCTACTGAGTTCACTTAGTGTTGCCTATGTATGTACATGGGTATAGAGGTGACTATGGGCATGAGGAACCTGTGAGGAGGCTTAAGGTCATTGAAGAAAACTAACTTGCCCTCCCTCAGCAGCTTGCCCTCAGCTGGGGTGGGCTGGAGTGGTAAAGAGTTAAGGTGCACTCTCTGCACCCACCCAAGAGCTCTGGATTCACGAATGAAACATGTGCGCACATGTGCGTGCGTGCACCCACACACACACAGAGACATGCAACCTTTATATTTTAATATGCCTTAACTAGCTCAATGGCTGGTCACTTCCAAACCTCCCCACTGCTAGAACACACTCCCTTCCAGTATTCCTGACTTATTACTTTTTAAAATCTATATTTTATTTCTGCTACCCCAGACCTATCAGTGGAGTGACCCTTGGGGCTGCTTTTCCCTTATTCCTACATGGCTGGTTCTCTGTCTTCCACAGCTCTCATGTTTATTTCCTCTTCCTTTCTTTTGTCCTGGTGATTCTCCTTTTCCTTGTCCTGCGTTTGCTCTCTGGGAATCCTCAAAGTTCTGCCTCTGTCCCCCTGTCCAGCCATTGACTGCTGGCTCTTTATTGACCAGTCAAAAAAACCAACTGTTGTCAGGGACCCACAGTGGCCATGCCAATCCCCATGTAAGCACACATCAGGTCTGCAGCAGTGGGGCCTCGTGAGTCATTCGTCCTCCCCTGCTGGAATGGTGCATGGGGTGCTTATGCAGGTTTGTGCAGCAGTCACAGTTGGTGAGAGTTCATGGGTGCAACTCCCCATCATGCCCAGCAAATAGGAGAGACATTTTCTTAAATGCTTGGAAAACTTGAATGTCCATGGAGACATCCCCCTTCCCAATATCCAAGTGTCTTAAATGTAGAATGAGTATGCAGAAAAAGTGTTGGGAATGTAGCATTTAAGTACAGAGGCTTTTACTCTGGCAATTCTAATAAAATGCCCATGCCCTCAGGAAAGCACTCTTCTCTGGTACGTCCTCTGAGCTCATTCTTTCCACAGGGCACACCCTCCCCTCGTATCTGTGTAGATGCGTGTGTCTGGGGGTCCCAGGATCCTCCTTTGACAGTGTCTGGGGGTCCTGGGAGAAAATAACAGATTATAATATGTTGAACATCAATCATCCTTCACTTCTCTGTTTATCGAATTATTAAATTTCCTTGTTGCTGTGAAAAAAAAATACCTGCTTAGAAACAATTTAGGGGAGGAAGAATTTATTTCAGGTTACAGTTCAAGTGGACAGTCTGTCATTGTTCGAAAGGCATGGTGGCAAAGATAAAGGCAGCCAATCACACTTCTGCAGTTAGGAAGCAGAGAAATGAAATTGTCTGTTCAGCTTGGTTCTCACCCATGTGATGGTTCCACCCTCATTAAAGTGGGTCTTCCTTCTTCAGTTAACCCAATCTAGAAACTCCCTTGGAAGCATGAAGGTATTTTGAATTTCTTTGTGGTTTGTGCTGGCTAGTTTTATGTCACCTTGGTACAAGCTAGAGTTATCTTAAAGGAGGGAACCTCAATTGAGAAAATATCTCTTAAGTCCAGTGGTGTGGGAGGGCCCAGCTGGTGGACCTGACTTCTATAAGAAAGCAGTTGAACAAGCCATGGGGAGTAAGCAGCACCCTCCATGGCCTCTGCTTCAGCTCCTGCCTCCAGGTTCTTGCCCTGCTTGAGTGCCTGCTGTCATTGTTTTTGATGATGGACTGTTATATGGGTCTGTGAGTGAAATAAGGCCTTTCTCTCCGAGTTGTTTTGGTCATGGTGATTCATCACAGTGACAGTGATCCTCACTAAGAAGATGTGGTTCAAGATTCTGTCGATGGGTGGACCATGATGGATGGCACATGCATCACACTCACTTGCTCCTATTAGAATCCAGATTGGTTCTATGACTCACATGAGTTCCTTTTTTTAATTTAATTTGTTAAACTCATTTTATTTTATTTTATATTTTTAAGGCTTGTGTGGTGATACTTCCCCTTACGTGTGGGACTCTGATGGTGGAGGCAGGCGGATCTCTATGAATTTGATGCTAGGATAGTGTATATTGATTGTTCCAGGCTAACCAGAGCAGAGCAACATTGTGAGATCCTGTATCAAAACAACAACAACGGGTTTGGAGAGATGACTTAGGGGTTAAGAGAACTGATTGCTCTTGTGAAGGTCCTGAGTTCAATTCCCAGCAACCACATAGTGACTCACAACCATCCGTAATGAGATCTGATGCCTTCTTCTGGTGTATCTGAAGACAGCTACAGTGTACTTACATATATTAATAAATGAATAAATCTTTTAAAAAAGACAACAACAACCAGAAAGCAAAGCAAAACAAAAAAACCCAAACTGAAACCAAACCAAACCAATAAAAACCCAAACAAACAAACAAATAAAACCTAAAACAAAACCCAAAACGAGTCCCCTACCTCCTCATGGAAGTTACCTGCTTTAGACGGCAGGGATAGGATAAGAAGATTTATCATTATTTTTGCCTTGTAAGAGTTCAAAATGAGTATGTGACATTAGGAAAATATTTTTTTCTTAAATATTAAAAATTAGTATAAGCCAACGTGGATTTACTTATCTACAGTGATTACTGGAGTAATGTATGTTTGCAAGAACATCATAACATGTTTAATTAATGCATGTCTTTCAAGTTTCCCAACTGAAGCAGTATATTTCAAAAATATATTTTTTAAAATTTGAGTTTAGTTCTACCAATTCTCTGTGGGGAATCAGCAAGAGGGAAGGCTCCTCTGCCATGGGCACTACCCTGAGGTCCTTGTCGTGGATGCCACCAGCCTTGAGGTGTTGTACTCTTTGGTATCAAAGATCTCACCGGACTGGATCAGTTCCATGAGCATCATCCGCTCTCACCGCACACAAGGTCAGTGCATCACTACTTTCAGCAGCTTGAGTGTCACCTTACTCCTCAGTTTACTGTGACAAGCTATAATTGGTCAAAGTTAACAATTTTGGTTTATTCTTAAATTCAACAGATATTTGTTCAACAGAATTTCTCTTTGTAGCCCTGGCTGTTCTGGAACTCACTCTGTAGACCAGGCTGGCCTCAAACTCTGAAATCTACCTGCCTCTGCCTCCCAAGTGCTGGGATTAAAGGCGTGTGCTACCACTGCCCGGCTGTTTCAGTAACTTGTGATCTGTCCTCTTCAGAATGGGTTTTAGCTGACTTAGTATTTAACTCACAGGTGTTAGATTGCCTCTCCTCAGTGCAACAGGTCACCAGGCTCTGGGAAGCGTCAGCTTATGGGAGTTTTCTCCAGTGAGGCAGGCTTAGTACTGCTAGCATGTGCTGGTGATAAGAACTGTAGCTTTCTGTTTGCTTCTAGGTTCTGGTCTTTTTTTTTTTTTTTTTTTGGTTTTGTGAGACAGAGTTTCCTCTGTGTAGCCCTGGCTGTCCTGGAACTCACTCTGTAGACCAGGCTGGCCTCGAATTCAGAAATTCGCCTGCCTCTACTTCTCAAGTGCTGGGATTAAATGCGTGCACCACCACAGTCCGGCTAGGTTCTGGTCTTATCTCTTGCTAAGAGGCACCATTACTCTTGGAGACAGTGAAGAGAAAAGAGATAAAACTGAATGAACATCTGTAACCGTGCTTACACTCAATTAGTATAGCTAGTGAAGCCTTTCATTGAAAAATATGAGGGTAAACATAATTTTTTTTTCAGAAAAGAACACTAATGTAAACACTGAGTTTCTATTATTCTAAGCACATGGTACCATGTTTTTTTTTTTTTTTTTACATGAGAGAGCAGGCTGTTGTAATGTTAGAGGAAAGCATGCTGTGTTTTACCTTGGCTTCTTGTCTCTCCCTGGTTTAGAGGACACTGTGGTAGCCCTCTCCGTGACAGGTATTCTGAAGGTGTGGATTGTTACCTCTGAAATTAGCGGAATGCAGGTGAGATGGGCAGTGATATCTATCTTTATTTTATCATTTAAACCTTGTAGGATTTATGTTAGTCACTTAATTTTTCTTTTTTAAAGAAAAACATGTTTCTATTGAAATAATCACATGCACATATTAGAAAAGATACTTAGTTTGTTTGCTACTGTGAGTGAATTATTTTCCTCCGTTCTGATGGAAGATTTGCTCCATCAAGGATGTAAAATATCGAGGAGTTAGAGAAAGGATGGAAGGAGCTGAAGGGGTTTGCACCACATAGGAAGAAGAACAATATGAACCAACCAGATCCCCCAGAGCTCCCAGGGACTAAACCACCAACCAAAGAGTACACATGGAGGAACTCATGGCTCCAGGCCCATATGTAGCAGAGGATGGCCTTGATGGTCATCAATAGAAGAGGCCCTTGTCCTGTGAGGACTCGATGCCCCAGTGTAGGAAAACACCAAGATGGTGAGGTGGGAGAGGGTGAGTGGGTTGGAAAGGGGAAGGGGAGGATAGGAGACTTCCGGAGGGGAAACCAGAAAAGGGGATAACATTTGAAATGTAAATAAATAAAATATCCAATAAAAAAAAGAAATGTATCATCCAGGATATGCAGTAGAGAAATATAAGAGGTGTTTTCCTCCTGCTTTTGTTTAAAATAAAAGTTAGAAGGGCTTGCCTGAGTGAACTAAATAACTACTCATTTTAGTTACTCTTGCATCCCCTGACAGATGCAGTCTGAGGGAAGAAGGACGTAGCTTACTCTGTGGTTTTGGAGACTTCAGTATGTAGTCCTCGGCATGACTGACTGGCCAGTAGTGAGCGACATCATTGCTGCAGGAGTGTGCAGAGGGCAGGGTGCCTGTTCACCCTGGGGCTGCAGGGGGCAGAGAGTCAGGAAGTGGCTTAGGACCAGGTAGAATGTTCAAAGGCGTGCTTCTAGCAACCAGCTTCAACTGTACACACCTCCGAAAGTTTCCAGTGCCTCCCTTGAGCAGTGGGGACATTTCATATTCAAAAACCAACATCATAAAAAATAACCCAACAACAACAACAACTAAAAAACCCAAACCATAAAAGCCGTTTTTACTCTTCTTTCATAGTCATATGGACTAGAATAATTATTTACTTAGAAAGATCAGATCAGCTTCCTAACAATATTGTTAGTTTTCACTTCAGTTAGGGAACTATTCGTGTTAAACTTGGAAAAGACTGGAAGAATTAATCATTTTTTTTAAACTTAAGTATTTCTAACCATAGGATTACTGCAAAATTCAAATCGTCTGTCATTTCCAGTGAAGATGTTCTGACTTACCACCAGGGTTGAAATGTTGGACAGCGTGGTAGCAAAGACACTTTTGTCCCGCTTCTCTTAAGAGCACATTTTTGCTGCTGTTACTCTTGGCTTCTACCCAACGGTTTAAAATGATGAAAAGCACATAATACTTTTGTTCCCTGGTGGTATCTTTATCATTTTGTGATGATTTTAATTAATATATGTTATTCCTGAGACTTTGTACATCTCTTTCTTTTCAGGATACCGAGCCAATATTTGAGGAGGAATCCAAACCAATTTATTGTCAGAATTGCCAAAGCATCTCTTTTTGTGCATTCACACAGAGGTCACTTTTGGTTGTATGCTCCAAATACTGGAGGGTAAGTTGAAAATATGAAGTCATATTTTTATCAAGAGATAATCCCAAGGATGTACGTGACACAAGACTTGTCAGTCATTTGGAACTCCTGTTTGGTTCTGACATTTTTTGAGGAATTGGGACTTATTTCTATGTAGCAATCTTTTTGTTTTACTCCATGGAATGAATGGTTTAATCTGTTTTATTGGTCTTAATTTCTACTTTACTATTACTTAGTTATTGTGTAAATGGTGGTAATGAGGCCTCTGTAGGCTGGTCATTTCTCTTTGTAGTATGTTACAAAACCTAAATAATACATGTTTCCTAGCTTCTTCAAATTGGAAGTCTTAACTCTTTTTTTTTTTTTTTTTTTTTATTTTTATTTTTATTTTTATTTTTTTTTGTTTTAATGAACAAACAAAAACAACAAGAACAAACGCCTATTGCCTCCCCCCTCCCCGTGCCTGCCACCCCACCTTCTCCCACTTATCCGCCCTGTCATTCCCCTACACTGGGGCACAGAACCTTCACAGGGCCAAGGGCCTCTCCTCCCATTGATGACCAACTTTGTGATCCTCTACTATACACATGCTGCCAGAACCAACAGTCCCACCATGTGTAGTCCTTGGTTGGTGGTTGAGTCCCTGGGAGCTCTGAGGGCATTGGTCAGTCCATATTGTTGTTCATCCCAAGAGGCTGCAAACCCTTCAACTCCATTGGTTCTTTCTCTAACTCCTTCATTGAGTACCCTGTACTCAGTTCAATGGATGGTTGTGAGCCTCTACTTCTGTATTAGTCAGGCACTGTCAGAGCCTCTCAAGAGACAGCTATATCAGGCTGGAGTGCCCTTCCTTCAGTCTCTGCTCCGTAGTTAGTCTCTGCAACTCCTTGCATGGGTATTTTATTCCCCCTTTTAAGAAGGAATGAAATGTCTTCCTTTTTCTTGAGTTTCTTGCAGTTTGTGGGTTATACTTTGTGTATTCCGAACTTCTGGGCTATTAACCACTTATCAGAGAGTGTATACCATGTGTGTTCTTTTGTGATTGGGTTACCTCACTCAGGATGATATTCTCCAGATCCATCCATTTCCCTAAGAATTTCATAAATTCATTGTTTTTGATAGCTGAGTAGTACTCCATTGTGTAGATGTACCATAGTTTCTGTATCCATTCCTCTGTTGAAGGACATCTGGGTTGTTTCCAGTTTCTAGCTATTATAAATAAGGCTGCTATGAACATGGTGGAGCATGTATCCTTATTACATGTTGGAGCATCTTTAGGGTATATGCCCAAGTCTTAACTCTTATCACTGGACAATGATGAGAGGAGGATTTTTCCATCTACATTGCTTGTCTTTAATCATAGAAAATTAGCCAGTGTGTTTTGAATATTTGTTTTGTACTTAGCAATTTTCAAAGCTTCCATGTATTTAAAAATTTATTCCTTTTTTTGTGATTTTTATAAAATTACATCATTTCCACACTCCTCCCTCCAAACTCTCCCATATATTCCTCCTTTCTTTGTTTCATATTTATGGCCTCTTCTCATTAATCACACACACACGCGCGCGCGCGCGCGCGCACACACACACACACACACACACACACACACACACACACACTCACACACTCCTGAATACATGAACACAACCTGCTCAATCTGTGTAATGTTATTTGAATGTATGTGTTCAGGACTGACCTTTTGGCATTGGATAGTGAATTGGCGTGCCTTTCCTTGGGTCAGACTGTTTCTCCAGCTCTCAGCATGCCTCAGTTTCCTGCCTTGTGGGCCGCCCTCAGTGTTAGCATGTCCGCTGTTGTCTTCGTTCAGCTCATGTTCAGGCAATCATGCTGAGGAGACTCCATGGTGTAGCTTCTGACAGTTCTGGGAGACGTAATTTCAGAGCAGAACCCCTGCTCCTTGGGCTCTTACAATTTCCACCCACCCAGGGATCATTCTGCAATGGTCTCTGAGCCTTAGGTGAGGAGTTATTTTGTAGATGTATCCATTGGGACTGGACCCTCTGCTTTTTGATTGATTGTAGTTTTCTGTAATGGTTTGCATAGGTTGTAAAAGAGGTCTCTTTGCTGTAGGGTGAGGACAAATATTTGGAACTTAGCTAGGGATTATACTGGCTGAGTACTTTCAGTACTTATACCATCTGAAGAAAGGGTGCTAGTTATTTAAATCTGCTTAACAAATCACTGGAAAACTTACATCACAGTAGTAGAAATGTGTTCTTGTCCAGTTTTGTGAGGGACCAGGGCTTAGTTTACTGGGCACCTCTGTTGCAGGAAATATTAAAAAAGCCATCCTGCCATCTCTCTTGCCCTCACCGGTCCATGTTCCTGCTTTAGTACGGGTACTGGCAGGCTACAACACTACGTCCTGGTGGGGTCCCACTCAGCCTGTTATCACCACTGAGTTACTCTCTTCCAGCTAACCAGTTCATCTCGCTTCCACACAATACCCCACACACCCCACGACCAGCCATCTCAACACCTAGTTACTCAGTGGAAACATGACTCTTAAAGCTTAATTATCCAATCAGATTTATATAACAATAAGATCACAATTTACAAGATGCCAATACAATGAATTCAGAGCCAACTGATAAAGATAAAGCTTTAACCCAATTATTCTAACCTTGTGAAAATCCTAGCTACTTGTGGATGTTTAAAAACCACAGGGCATCCAGATCATCTTCCTGTTTCTCTGCCTCTATTTTGTCTTCTCTCCTTCCCTTCTCCTGTGACCCCTCCCTCAAACTCCTAGCTCTGCCTCCCTTTTCCTGTCCAATCACAGGCCTGCCACTGCCATAATGTGATTGGACAGAGAAAATCCTGTTATATTTCACCCTTTCTGTTTAATTAAAAAAAAAAAGACTTTCTCTCAAAATATAAATTGAAAACAACTATTACCATTTTGTAAATTATATGGTATAAGATAGATCTAACACCCAGTCCAACATTTTTGCCAATAAAATTGAACACTGTCCTCTATCCTAACTTAAAAGACCATAGTTCTGCATCTGGCTATGTCTTGGCTTTAGATTGAATGTCAACTGAAAACTATCCTCTTAAATCTGTACCTCTCAAAGTAAAAAGCCTAGGTTGGCTAGGAGACTATGTAGTTTTTCAACCCTATCAGAAATCCAAGAACGACTGATAATAGCTGAAAATATATAGGAAGCCTAACACAGCTTCCAAAATTTAGCCAATTGATAGAGACTGCTGAACACCTAGACAATCCCTTACTTCAAAACTTTGGAGCATTAGTCTTTAGCCTTCTGGCCAGGGTCATCTGACAGACTTAGGGAAACAGAAATATTAAGGACTAGCCTACACTGTCTTGACAGAATTAAACTGTACTAAACCTATAATTTTGTCCTTTCTTTGGACAGTATTATGTTTGTAGATGAAGAGGCAATTCTTGTCTAGTTGTCGTGCCAAAACTGGAGTAACTCATAGATGCTCAATTTCTTCTTTGAATCCAAGACAGGGAAGGCTGTCAGGAGCAGACTAGTCTCAACAGCAAGTGAATAAATAACATTAAATGTCACATTCTGTGGCTTTCTGATGTTTTTGAAAACCAACTATCTATGTAAAGTAATTTGGACTGTAAGTAATTTGGACTGTTGTCCATTAACTACTTTCAGCTATTTCTAGTTAAAATCTTGAAAATACTCTAACAATAAACTCAGGGCCGTGAATTTGTTATTTGTCCCTAAACTCACAGGCTTAACCATTTCAGATCTGTTTATAATGACAGCAAAAGAAGGACTGGGTCTAAGCCCTGTACTTTGAAATATTTAGTATCAATAAAAGAAATTTATACCAATGATGACCTTGATTTTGTATCAAAATAAACTCTGTACCAAATAAGAACTTATGACTTCAACTTAGTAACAATTATAAAGATTTCTACCAAATGAGATTATGGTCATACAATCAATTCTAACTATTTCCTCCCTGTTCCAAATATGACCAATTCTACATTCCCTAGAAAGACAACCTATTAATAACCCTCTCAAGCCTCAAAACCCAGGGAACTGGGGTGATGACACTTCATAACTTCTTCAAACTGAATATGGGCGTTGAGATATTATGGAGAGGGTGGGAAGGGTAGGGAAAAGAGGATTGGTTAATCTCTGTTGTCTGTGTCTTGACTGGATCTGGCTGGAGTTCAGGACATCAGGAGTTCAAATAGGCCAGTTCAGCATGTCTGACGAAGAAATTTACCAAGGCTGTATATTCTGTAATATATAAATCTCAAAACAAAATTTCAGTATCATCAAGGTATATTTTTTTGTTTGATTTTTCTGGAATCTAGTCCTCTGGAGGTCTCCGTTCATCATATCTGAGCCATAAAACTCTGGAAGGTGTAAATACCTTATTCACCTTTCCCAAAAACACAAAGACAAAACCTTTTTCCCAAAGCAGCATATCCTTGAGCCAGTAACCAGAAGAGCCTTTATTTTTACCTCTCTCCCAGAGGAATAATGTAACCACAAAACTCAACATCACACCTATTTTGAAAATTAAAACAATCTAAAGCAAATGAAATAAACTAAAATACTGTATGTGCCTATACTTAGACCTTTCTTATATTGTCAAGAGGATATAAACCCCAATATTCTCGTGGAGTCCATGTTAGACAGAATATGAGCATCCTGTGAAGCAAGTTATCTTTATACCATCTTAATACAATTGATTCACACTTCTTTCTGTACCCACTTATAAGCAGGCAGCTAGTCAAAGCAGGATTTAAACCCAGAACTGTGGTGCCTACATTGGACAGAATTTGAGTATCTTGTTAAGACATATTAGAGCAATATATCTTTATACCATCTATCTGGTCAGCTCTCTGCCTAGAGCCACAGGCATTTATTTTATTAATACTCGTTAAAATACCTGAGTTTTCAGTAGGCTGCATCACAGTCTCTTTGCAGACTTGGATTTCATTTGCAAGTTTAGTGTTTGGAGGATCTCCTGTGCTTCCTTATGTGACAGTTAGGCCACTCATCTCTCTGACTGGTGAATGCAGACATTCTCCCCAGTCTTATTCCTTGAGTGATAACCTGTAACCCTCTCACTGGAGCCGCCCTCAGAGGCTAGCAGGCTTCTTCCCCAGTAGTGAATAAGTAAAGGTAATTTGAAGATGCTCTTGATCATGGAAATGAGAACTCATGCCTTTCTCTATGTTCTAGAAACAAAATATGCTCTAGAAACCGTCAGAAAAATCTAGTGTGTGCTGATCGGAGGAGGGTGTTAGGTGGGCACATCTCAGAAGCTGCCTACCATGGTAGGAGCAGTTGCTTTTCTTACCTTGAAATATAAACTTATTTTTATGTATATGAATTTTTCCTCCACGTTTGTCTGTGTACCAATGTGTATAGTAGGTGACACGACAGAGGCCCACAGCTTGTCAGGAACAGAGACTAAGAGACTTGGAGTACTCAGCCTTAAATGGGACATACCACACCTCTCTCCTCAAAGGTCATGAATCTGTGTGGACGGAGGTGGCAGAAAGATGTAAGAGCCAGAGGAGGTCCATGTGACATAGTACTTTCCAAACACAGCAGGGCAGTTACACATGTTAACTAACAGTGTTGTGACAGCATGCATGATATGTCTTCCAGCCAGACAAAATCATGGCATGGAGCAGGGGAGATAGACGTGAAGTCCCACCTCTAGCTGAGGGGCTATTGGCATTCCATGGCTACTGGGAAGGGGAAAATTTGTTTTCTTTAATGATATGACACCTGGTCTATTGACCACACAGTAGGGCAGCCTCAGTCCTAGTGAAGAGTTAGCTAATGCAAACTGGATTTAGATTGGTCTAAGAAGGCGGCGGAATGAAGTTTGTGGGTACGGAAGTGGGCATCTTGGAGAATTTGGGCAAGAGAGATGAATATGATCCAATAACATGGAATGAAATTCTCAAAGAATTAATTAAAACCTTGTAAAATCATTACTTGAGCTAGAATGGCTTCATTTTCTTACACAGTAAGAAAAGATGTTTGTGATGCATATGTGAATAACTTGTTCATTGTTAGAAAAAGCTTGTATGAGGAAGAATAAAAAATATAAATAAACCACTAGGAAAATGGACAAAACTATTTCAGAAAAGGGGAGAGCCAGGTGGTTAGTAAATGTAAGAAAAGTGCAGTTTCGTCATAAGAGACATGCATCTAAGAAGAGAGCTGCAACTGGAGAGTTGGTGAGTGGCTGAGAGTTTTGCTCTGCAATAACAAGGAGTAGAGATCCGATCGCGGTGCCCAAATGAGAAGCCAGGTGCTCCTGCAGATGTCCATTGCCCTACCCTGAGGAGAGAGGAGTCACGAGGACCCCTAGGACCTAGGTGAGAGGAGAGCTCCAAGTTCAGGAGAGAAGCTGCCTCAAAGGAACAGGTAAAGAGTGAGGGAGGGCGACACCTGCTGCCCGGAACACACACAGTTAGAGCCTTCGGCTCACACCTGCTGCCCGGAACACACACAGTTAGAGCCTTCGGCTCACACCTGCTGCCTGGAACACACACAGTTAGAGCCCTTGGCTTACACCTGCTGCCCGGAACACACACAGTTAGAGCCCTCGGCTTACACCTGCTGCCCGGAACACACACAGTTAGAGCCTTCGGCTCACACCTGCTGCCCGGAACACACACAGTTAGAGCCCTCGGCTCACACCTGCTGCCCGGAACACACACAGTTAGAGCCCTCGGCTCACACCTGCTGCCCAGAACACACACAGTTAGAGCCTTCGGCTCACACCTGCTGCCCGGAACACACACAGTTAGAGCCCTCGGCTTACCAGAATGACTTGGCAGATGGCCAGAACTTGCCAGTTTTAGTATGGTCAAATAACATTTGTGTGTGTGTGTGTGTGCGTGTGTGTGCGTGTGTGTCTTCCATACTATCATGACACATTTTACTACTTTTCAGTCACTCAATGGCTACCTTCATGCTTAAAAAAATAACTACTCACAGTTTTAGTAAAAACATGCAATAAGGTAGCCATGGGAGAGCAGGTTAAGGCTAGAGCTCCTTCAATGGCTGACTCCTAAGTTGCTGCTTGTGATTCCCTGGAAGATCACATTACACTGATGTGGCTGAACATGCACTTTAAGTGAGCATCCTTTCCCCTAGGGTAGTAAGGACATCTCTCACAGGAGCCGATCACCTCTTGTTTGTGATGCAGTTGAGGCACTGAATAACAGTTCCGACAAACAGTAGTAAAAACAAAAAGCATAAAACAAACAAACTAAAAGTTATCTAGAGAGCTTTGTAATCTGAAATACTCTTAAATCGGGCCTGAACTTGATGTGTAGCTGGGACTGATCTCAAGCTTCTAACCCTCCAGCCTGCACTTGATGTGTAGCTGGGACTGACCTCAAGCTTCTAACCCTC
>JADRCC010573924.1:0-11323 GCA_019843855.1 Hylomyscus alleni | reverse complement strand
GTTCCTGGTATTCCAGACTGCTTGTTCGGAAGTAGGCAAACACACCCCAGAAGGCTTCTAGTGGTGGGATTGAGAGGTTAGGGAGATCACTTAGTCAAAAAAGTGATTATCCTTGACATCGTGAGGACCTGAGTTTGATCGCTAACATCCATGTAAAATGCCAAATGTATGGCATAGACTTGTAGCCCCAGTGCTGGGGAAGTAGGGACAGGTAGATCTCTAGGGCTTGCTCCCCAGCCAGCCTGGCCTAAAATAGCAAGGTTCCAATGAGAGGTCTTGTCTTAAAAGAAAAAAGGGAAGAAAGAGAAGGTTGGATGACACAGGAGAACAATAATTAAGGTTAACTTTGGCCTCTGTCCATCCAAGAAATGAGCACACATATGCTCATACATTTGCCACACCCCATACACACACCTACATACATGTACATACATGGAAAACTCTTTAAAACCTGATGATGACTTTGACTTTGAAACACACACACTAAAATCTGAACAAGGCAAGTAGAGATTCTTATCTTTGTTTACATCTAGTCTGTTGACACCATGAAACATTAGCAACAAACGTCATCATGTTTGAGAACCATGCAGTCCAGTTAAGAAAATATTGTACATACAAAACAATCCCATAATGCTTTAAATAAGTGTATGATTTTTGTCTTGGGCCATATTTAGAGCAACTCTCAGCTGAAGTTGGCCTGCTGTACACTGAAACGCTTCACTCCCTAAGGGATAGCAGTATGCATGCGCATGCGCATGAGTGAGAGAGCTCTTTAGTAGATGGACTAAAGGCAAAGCAGAGATGGGGTATCACCATTTTCCCACCCGCTGTGCAGAACACAGGAAGAGAAAATGAAACTGGCCAGACTGTGAGCTTATGAGACGCCCAGGGCAGCATCTTCCTTAGCCCTACTTAGAAACTAGAAACTGCCCTAAAGGCCATGTTCTAAAAGCCAATGGCGTGTCTGGGTATGCCAAGAAGTACACAAAACAGAAAAGGAAATTAATAGGGAACAGAAGGTGAAAGGTGTAAGGTATGTCCATAAGCCATTGACTACTGTGGGTTATTACAACTGACTTCATCTTCACTCTGTGAGCTCAGATGGGCAACCACAGTTTCAGAATGGACCCTCCCTAAGAAAGAGAGCCCAGGTACTGCCATAGTGATTGGCAGAGTCGAAATGCCAGTAACATAAGCAAGAGAGAGGCTCTAGGGCCAGAGAAAGCAGTCAGGCAAAGAAACAGAGATGCTGATGATGGAGGTCAGATATCACCCATGGGAGGATGAAGGAGACAAATAAAGCAACACGGAAACACTTGAGATGAAAAAACAACAACAACAAAAAAAAGAGGGTAAAAAGGACACACCAGGGTAGTGTCAATACACTGTGACTTTCTTTCCTAATTCTGTACATCCCCTGGTGCAGATTTCTGTAGATGACATTAGAACCCCAAAATACTTTATTAATCCTGCATAATACAGCAAGTCCAGACTTATCTCTTATAACAGATTCTCCACCAATAGGGGAAATGTGACTTTTCTTTCAGTTTGCCTGTGAGAATAAAGACCCTATGACAAGTGGCAGGCCCAGCACACAGTGCCCCATGACTCCCTGACTAATAGACTCATTGCTGTTATCAACAACTTTTTTTTTCTCAGACGTGTTCAGGGAGGTAAAAAAAGGAAGTGAGGCACGGTGGGCAGTGGAGGAATATAAGCCACTTAGGGTTATATTAGTTACTTTCAAAATAACTACCTTGTTACGTTAGATCAAGGGCTTTTAAAGATGTATGCTAAGCTGTCCTGAAGGAGTTCTTCCATGGAAACTAATTAAACAATCTAGAATGGGCTGTAATGAATGGCTTGCAAGTAAAGGCATATATGAGGATGAATGGGGAAGGATTCTAAGCTAATGAGCTCTATAGATATTGGTCCCAGCCAGTTTGGGGAAGAAGCTTTTCCCAGGAGGGAGAAGGCTCATCTCTTGACAGAGCCTCTATTCTTTAGGCTGGTAATGTGCCACAAAGTGCATTCAGATGGGAAAGTGTCTGCCCTGTGATGATGCATGCTCTTAACTTCCCAAGAGAGGTCTGAGAAGTTGAGAAGTGAGGATTCATATGTGTATGCATTTGCACACATGTGAACGTACATGTAACACAACAGCTGCCGTGCTGTGTCTGCGGGCTTTGGCTGTCACTGAGGCGTTGCTCAGGAGCTGAGAAAGCTGCTAAAGCCAAGGACTGTGATCTGTTGAACTGTCTAACCAAAATGAATGTCCTAAATCCTACATCTAAGGCATCCGTCGGAATCACTCCCCGTTTTGCTTGACACTGAGTAAAAGAATTGTTATATGGAAAAAGGAAAAGCTCAGTCAAAGTCTAAGAAATGGCTCAGACTCAGCCCTTTCCTCTAGCCACAGCCTGTTAAGTGTCCAGTAAGGCAGAAGGAGAAGATGTCCCTGACCCAGGCCCTCCTGCTGCAGGCCGGGGTCTATGTGCTCTAAATTAGCAGAGTGATTTGGCTAAGCACGGGAATACAACGGATCCACTTGCAAGCAGATCTCCCCAGACCATGCTCCCAAGCTCTGGCCAGCCTCTCGAATCCCAGAAGATGAGGAGGGGAAAAAAATGCCTCTCGCTAGGCGGAACGGGTCATTTGTCTTTCAGCTCATTTTGTGTTTCTGCATAAATCCCGCATCAGCCTGTTCCTGCTCCCACTTGCCAGTGAGCAGTTTTTAATTATCAGGAAAATGGTATTTAGTGCAATGAATCACCAGCCAGTGATCGGGGAATCAAGTGAGCAACAGAGTCAGGCGCAAGCAAACCCTGGGAGACTGGGCTCCGAAGATGTTCTCTGATTGCGAATGTTGGGAAATATTTTTAGAGGTGATGATGGCAATATTAGATTAATAGACCCCCATAATACATGGTACTTTATAGTGACTGGTGTGGCCTTCACACCATTGTTATTAATAGGAATACTTCTAAAGTGTTAGCTATGTTTGAGTTTCCACTTTTCATAGGTTCCATTATCTTTGGCATAAAAGGGGCATGCGTAGACTTAAGCATTGGATGGTTAGTGCTTTATTAGGAAGCACATCCCCAGATTTCTCATCCCCTAGTTCACAAATCTGTAGTAAAAAAAAAAAATCTAATTTGGAAACATGTTCCTAGGGAGCATGGCTTCACTGCTGTCTGGTGCCTTCTTGTGAGACACCAAGTATTTCCAGATGCAGAAGACAGACTTTCCTGCTGCCAGAGGCTCTGTACACAGAAGATCAACCCAAGTGGCTGAAGTGAGCTTTGAAGATACTAGAAGTCTTCCATGGGGGTACTTGAAAGATTATGGAGACATTTACCCGTGCTAGGGGTGCAAGGCAAAGCAGAGGGCTCACGGTTGTAAATACCAGGTGACGTGCTGGGACTAAACTAGGGGAGAACTTCACTGCCCTTGTCCAGGCGTGGTGAGCATTCTGAGGTTAGAACCAATATTAGTAGCAAGCACACATGCAAGCTAGCTGTGACAACTGATCCTAGAGCTTCAGGGGTTCTGGCAGAAGCCAGCTAGCTTCTAGCTGGGGAGGACTGCTAGAGTCCCACAGGGTAGTGTCAGAGAACGAGGAGACTCCATTATTTTCAGTCCTTGATATACTTGTGTCCCAGCAGGCTTTGATGGCATCATGAGGAGATGGGGAAGTTTGCCTGCTTGTACCTCATTCTGGATCCAAGAGAGAGCTTATCACCTCTGTCACTCATCCAACTTCGCCCAGGAATTTAAGCAGGAAAGCGGAGCTACTTGGAAACATGTGCAGTCCTTAAGGGACCATCTCTGATACTGTGCCTCAGAATGCCTGCCGGGTACCCTTCCTTTTCCTCAACACTGCTAGGCATCCAACCGGCACTGTGAGATCTCCAGAAAAGCCATGCTATCGGGTTCTTCACGTGATTGGGACGTGAAAGAGAACGAAGGTGGGCAGTGCGGAATCAGGAGACCACACTCGGAGTGGACTATAAACACCACAGAGACGGGAGTAGGCAGAAGGTCATGGATGCCACTCTTCAAGGTCAGACTCCAAGAAGCCACAGAACTGGATTAAATGGAAGGACAACTGGATGCTACCGCAAAGGAGAAGTTTGGAATGCTTAGAGGGAGGCGTAACACTGGGTGTGGAGGAAGTGGGGAGATAGATGAACTTGAAACAGAGGCTGCAATGTTGACAGATGAACCCTGGGGCCCCAGATGTGAGAATGAAGGCCACTGAGCACACAGAACTGACCACTGTGGAAAGGGACGCTGAAAGTAGGGCACTGGGGAGCTTATTTTGCTAAGGGAGGGACTGTAGGCTGAGAAAATGGATGTGGAGTGGTCTCAGTGAATACTTGAGGTGGAAGATGACAGCGTTTGTACAACCAACGTGCTGGACAGTAAAGAGAAAAGGCAAGAGCAAAAACTTCTGGAAAATTGCATAATACCTCCATGGCTTGTGGGTACCTATGACCAGGACAGACAAGTCCTCTCTGGCAAGGATAACTGCTGCTGGACTGCAGAAGTCCTACTTCCCAGTAGGACTTCTACTGCAATAGCTAATATCTTGGAACTACTGCAGTTAACAGTTGCGGAGACTCTGGCTAGGAGCCAACAGCATACACATGGGTGACTCTAGATCGGTCGATGTATTTGACATTTAATAAACGCTGACTGTAAACTCAGCCTCCTTTTGTACCAAGGAGCCTCTTCTTGTATGCCCGCCGGCCTTCACTTATTTATGAGCTGCTCTTAATACCCTAGCAAGCCTCTCTTCCAGGGTCCTCCTATCCTGCCTATTAGGTCTCAGGTGATTCCTTGGTGGAACGGGTGGGTGCTATCTTTGGCATTCAGAATGCATCAACCACCCAGAATGTAGTAACATAGACATACTTCTGAGTGGGACTTCACCTGAAGCAGGAATCTTCTTTTTTTTTTCTTAGCATCCATTGCTACAATTTCTCAAGCCCTAGCCTCATGATAGAGGAACCTCGTGGTAGACATCTCCTGTGAATCTGGCAACATGCTATCACTGAGACCCTTGCCACACCCAACCAGACAGGCTGCTTCTCCTCTGCACAGGTGCTTTGCAGAATGCGTCCCTGAAGCCAGGTCTCTAGGACAGAGTCCATGACATGACTCTGAAAGGGTTCCTACCAGCACAGAGAGTAGAGTCAATGTAAACATTTAATACAGCGAGTGTTTAAAATGAGTGTTATTAGTATCCTTCACCACTGAGAGTAAGCATGTGATCAGCTAGTTACTATTTTTTCACACAAATAAATAGTAAGTGGGATGTCTCCCTATTTGTACTGCTTCCGTTTTGCTTCAACCTAAACACTAGGTTCCAGATTTAGCCTGCTAACATTTTGTCTTGCAGATTTCAAATTAGCATTCAAAGCTGTTGGGTAGCTCTGAATTTTGATTCTGTCTTTTATGGTGTTAGTTCTGCTTCCCAACTGTTACCTACAAACTCGATCAGCATCCCCACGCTTGTGTCTGACTCGTGAAGTTTAAAAAGCAATCAAACAGTCACAGACTGAATAAGACAAGGACTAGAATAATGCCGGGGACCTCTCTCCTAAAGGAATGACAGTCCCTAACTCACTTTCTCTCCATATGAAGACAGTCTGTATCTAGTTAACAATGCCTTCCATTAGGAGACCATAAGATATTTTTGCCAAAATTAACATTCACCACCCATAATTCTTGAATTTACTAAATAGATGGTCTAATTAAAAGAGACAAGTTCCCATTATTATTTTTTTAATCCCTTCTCTTCTGTTCCTAATGATGACGGAATTCAAGTTCTTATTCCCAGACCCATGTGATTCACAGTGTCTCTCTGGGCATCTCTCTGGGCATCTCTCTGGGCCTAGGCTCTGCCCTCTCTGCCCTTTGCTTTGTCAGAAGATGAGGGTGGTTTCCACTCTCATGTGTTACAGTTGGCTTTAACGTCTACTTGCCACATGTCAGAATCACCTGGCTAAGGAGCCTCACTTGGAAAGCATTCTGGTTTCTTTGATTGATATGGGGATGGGTGTTACCTTTTGGTATTGGTGCAGATTTAAAAAAGGTATGGCAGAGAAAATTTATCTCACCTGCCTTTTGCTTCCCTGGCTTCCCTGTTGCCATTGAGTTAATCTGTCCCATTGCTGCTGCTGATTCCTATGCTAATGTCAAAACCAATGTTCCCAGGTTTTCTTTGGGACTAGGGACCAGCATTCCTCCAGGAACCTTCAGAGCTTCTGGTGCCGGGTTGAGACTGCTGAGGGTCCCAGCCTCAAGGACAGAGTAGTTACCAGGTTCTCAGCTTCCAAGTATGTTAGTCCCTCTGTCTGTCTGTCTGTCTGTCTGTCTGTCTGTGTGATAGTGTGTGTCTCTGTGTGTATATGTGTGTCTGTCTGTCTGTCTGTATCTCTCTGTATGTGCGAGTGTGTGTGTGTGTGTATGTGTGTGTGTGTGTGTGTGTGTGTGTGTGTCTGCTCTGGAGAACCCTGACAAATATAGGTCCATACTTCATTAATGCTTTTTCAAAACATAAAAGTAGAGACTCTAATTTATATCTTCTACTTGAGGTAGTTTTCTTAGGACTGATCTCCTAAAGCCCTTAATCCAGTCACAAGCCCCAATCTCCCTTTATCTCCATCCTCTTGGCCCTCACCAGCTCAGAAATTAGGAATGGCCTAAGTTCCCTAGACATCGGTTTGCATTTCCCATAATGCAAACTATTCGCCTCTGTGCATAACTATTCTCTTTTAATCCAAGCCCTGACACCTACATCCTGAAGTTAGATTCCTAAGCTTCCCTGATCTACCTGGATCAAACTGCCCAAGTTATCTGTAATTGGCCAACAATTTATGAGAATTGGA
The DNA here is from genome assembly GCA_019843855.1 of Hylomyscus alleni. Lineage (NCBI taxonomy): Eukaryota > Metazoa > Chordata > Mammalia > Rodentia > Muridae > Hylomyscus > Hylomyscus alleni. The sequence continues at coordinate 4,427 of JADRCC010573924.1, read as the reverse complement.
CCAAGAACCATGACAACACTGTCTACCCATTCCTGAGTATGGGAAGCCAGTGCTCCTCTCTACCTGCCCTTGAACATGAACCCCCAGTTCAATAATTCTTCATCAGGCTGAATGACAACACGTGCAGCACATTCTCTTGCCAGACTATCCTCCAGCAAGTGTCTAGCCACCAATCCAAATTCCCCTTTGCATCTCTGTTCACAAATTTATAGGGCAGCGGTTCTCAACCTGTGGGTTTCAACCCCTTTGGAGGTCCCATACCAGATATCCTGCGTACCAGATGTTTACATTACCGTTCATAACAGTAGAAAATTTACAGCTATGAAGGAGTAACAAAAATAATTTTACAATTGGGAGGCAACCACATGAGGCACTGTATGAAAGGGTCCCAGCACCAGGAAGGTTGAGAACTGCTGATCTAGGGTCAGAGATGAAACGGGAGCCAGTGCCTGAATGAGACAGGATATTTTGTTTTCAATGACTAGATCTGTCATGCTTTGACTCATTAGGGAAGATGAGACTGTTGCAAAAGTTTCTTTTCTGTCTCTTTCTGCCTCTACATTACATTAAAAAGGAGGGTCTGGAAGACAAGAGCCACTAACTCTCTTGTAGTATTCCCTGAAGAAGCTAAGGGAGGCAGTGTCTCCAGGCACTGGCAAACAGTTGGACACCTGCTGCAGATATTCTGTCAATCCCAGACCAGGAAGCCCCCAAAGCTCCAGAAGCTGTCTACACTTCATGGAGGGTAATGTGTCTACATTCACAACTGGGCACATTTGAGCTTCTCGACTCCTAGAATGGGACCCAGAGGTGGGAACTCACAAACCACCGATCTGGGATTGGCAAAGAATTGTGTCCTGGATTAAACATAGATCTGCACCCAAGACCAGGCACACTGAGCCTCTTAGCCTCTGCAACATGGAGAGAGCATGAGGTCTACAGACAGACTCAAAGGGGGCACAAGCCATGCCTTCAATCCTCAAGCTTTGTCACTGAAGAAAGACATTTGTCCTTCTTGGACAATCAGTTGTCTCTTTGAGTCAAGGTGCACTACTAGATTAAGGTTTCCACTGTAGACATTGAGGAAAACTTCCATAGCCACTCCTCCCACTTCTATCTGTCTGCCCCTCTCTCCCAGTCAGGTTCCTCCTTCACCAGAGCTTTGTTTCTTTTCTACTCTTGGTGTACTGGGCTTTCCTCAAGCTGTGTGACCCTTTGATCATGTTCTTCCAGTAGCAATAGCCAAAAATGCCCAAATGAAACTTGGTGGACGAGAGTGTGAGCTTAGAGGACCCAGGGGTATGTGTGTGTCTGTGTGTGTGTGTGTGTGTTGGTGTGTGTGTGTGTGTGTGTGTGTGTGTGTTGGGGTTGGGGGTACAAGGGCAGGTGTGTCAGGGGTTGGATTAAAAGAGAATAGCTAGGCACAGGGGAGAAGGACATTTAGAAATGGCTCATACAGGTAAAGCAGTTTAAGAAATAATCTGAGCCTACTCTAAGAACTCTACATCCACCTAGCCATAATAAATGAAGCTTGCGAACACTAACTCCAGCCATGCTCACTAGTGGTTGCAAGGGCTCTGTGCCTGAAGACTTGGAAGGTTTTATTTGTTTGTTTGTTTGTTCGTTTGTTCATTTTTCAGAGCCTAGGAAGGCAGAGACACCTCCTTCTATGGCTACAAAAATGATGAAGTCCCCCCTCTCTGACTCCCTCATGGGGAGCCATGAGCATTTTAGAAACACATCTTTGTAGATCAGGTTGCCTGGCAGAGCCACCCCTCAACAGAAGGACAGCCAAGTATCAGGCTGAAGTTAGCAAAAAGAACATTGCCAGCCTACCCAGAATGCCTGGGGATCCTCTGTGCCCCACCTGAGGACTGGCACACCTTGAGAAAGAGAATTCTTGGCTGAGTGGCCCTGGGGAACTGTTAGAAATCTCTAGACTTCAAAACAAGATTGCATGTTTTGAACCTGATCAAATCCCTTGTGGTCCCAAGTCTTTTGTTGGTCCAACGTGGCCATCCATCAATGTTTTATCCAACAGGTTCAGGAAACAGAGCTGAAGTGGACACCTAGTGGCTTATCACAGCAAGGAGCTGCTTGGAGCAGATGAGGAGGCAATGCCAGAAGCCCAAGACAGAGGAGGGAAGCCGAGGATGGGATCTGAGGCAACACTGAGGCACAAGAGCCATACACATCATCCAAGAGTCAGATACCAAAGTCTGACTTGAAGAGCTAGCCCCAGGAATCCTGATGCCATATGGTGGCTGCTCCTTGCAATGCCTACCCTGTACACATCCTGGCTGCCAAAGTTTGATTTTATATAAATCTTCAGGTGGATCTTAATCTTGGCTGAAAAGCCACATCTGTAGTGTGACCTCTGAGTAGCCAAGGCTCGTACCCTCCACGTTAGAACATGTATTCCTTCACAGCATGACTGCAGCTGTGAACGCTGGGTTGCTTTCTGTCTCGGGTGACCTTAGAGAAGGAAAGCAGACTGGCCCATGCGAATTTTAGTCTTGGGAGCCATTTTTACTAACAGAAGAACAAACCCAGGAAACAGGAACTCATGCTTCGGGGTATCCGCTCACTGCTGAATGTTCAAAACAAAAGTGGCTTAGAGCACAAGAGGAGGACTGAGGTGTAGTGTGGCTTATAGGAAGCAGCCCCGGGTGCTGGGGTGCTGGGACAGATTTCTCCAGCCATGTGTGGAATTCAAAAAGAGTCATTTAGAAACAGTGTCTTTGGTAAGGCTCCTAGTACCCACTTCTGGAAGCAGGGAGGTGGCCCGCCTCTCCCTCCTGGGAACTGTTTTAGACTGCAGTGCTGGAATCATTCAGAGGAAGGAGCCAGAATTCTGATAGAGAATTATATGTATTTTGGTGAGGGCAATTTGATATACAAAAATATTTATACCTAGGCTTAAAAGAGGCAGGGTTAAGATAATGAATGAGAAAACTTTTCAAGGTACTGTTAGACAGAAGCCGCTTGGGAGACACCCCAGCACTTCAGCCTTCTGGGCTCTGTTATCTCCTTAATTCCCTGCATTCAAGTTCTATAGCTTATCTGTGAATTTGGTTAACACATTCCCCAGCCGCTCAATTGGATAAGATAAGGCAGAAGATGTTAATAGAGAACCCTCCATCTTTCCCCACCGAGAGTGATTTCAGGATTCATTGACTTGCTAAACCCTGTCTTCCCCTGTCTCCAATATGGCTTATCAGTGCAGACGTAATCTTCCACCAGGGGTCCAGTGACTGCCCACAGAGGGCATGCAGTGGACAGCCTAGGGTCTCGAGGGACTTGCAGAGAGAAGGACCACTTGGGCACTGAGGGCTTGTCAGACATTTGCTGTTATGTTTGACCCTCACTATCTGGCTCTAAGGCCCCAGGTCAGACAGTGGGCGTGTTTTCAACTCACCTCGGCCTGTGCTGTAATGCTGGAGTTTGTCACTGTACACAGCCTCTTTGCTGTAAGCCCGTTTCCTGCAGACATAGAGAAGAGGGACTTTCTTAGCAGGGTCATATCAAGGTTTCATGCCCAGACACAGAACTCACCCTGGGTATCTCCTGGGATTGGGGACTGGGAGACTCCCACTTGAAGGTTTCATTTCTGCCTTGCCTTACACTCTGCTTGACCAACACACATTCCCTTGGCCTGAGGATTCAGCTTTCAAATCAAGAACTTACAGGTACCAGGAAAGGCTGTGGGCAGCTGCCAAGAGGGCAGTGGTGATGTGGACCCCCATCCGGAGCAGTGAAACTGCAGAACTGCTCAGTGGGAACCATCAACAGGGCTTTGCAGGCGATATCTGAGCAAACCACCCAAGGCAGCAGCAAACAGTATTAAAAATTCACAAGGCCTTCAGGCCAGTTGGTGTGCAGAGCTCAGCTTCCCCTGCCTCTTCCTCGCCCCCTCTTCTGCCCACCTGCCTTTTGCCTGCTGCCCAGGGCCTGAGCTCTCTGAGCAGAAGAGCCTGTGCACAGCTTCGATGCTCCAGTGGGTCAAATGCAATTTTGTAACTGTCACTCTGAAAAGTCCTTGTGCACGAGGGGCTAAAAGTCCTGGCTGAAATGAGGACGGGTGATGTTTACTTATAGTCTTGCCCAGCTCCCATAGCCAGTTTTTATCCTAGGCATAGAGAAAAATCAATAATCTTGAGATGTCTAGGTTGCTGGTTAAAGGACTTCTTCAGGCTGCCCAGCTTGGGAAAGGCCAGGATGGGATAATGGTACATGGAGAGGGGCTTCCTGGACTCGGAGGGCGCAGAGTAGAGGACCTACCTGCTGCAGACAATAGAGATGGCCACCAGAGACACAACAAATACGACTCCGGCTGCGGCCGAGCCAGCAATCAGGGGTAGCTGCTCTCTCAGCTCCGACTTGTAATCATCTAGGTGAGAAAGAAGAGGATTAGAATCCTCCTCACA
>JADRCC010573922.1:925-16252 GCA_019843855.1 Hylomyscus alleni | reverse complement strand
TTTTTTTGATGTTTTCATTTGATAGACTTTAAAATTTACGGCATATATAAATACATAATTATTATATATTTATATAGATTAAATTTTCAGAAATATATGTACAAAACCTGTACAAGATCAAGTCATGGAAAATCCAACACAAAGTCCCATATTTGAGGAGTTATTGGCAATTGCCGGCTGCTGGCATAAGGAGAGTTGGTTTTCTTATAGGCTGCTAACCCTGCAGCATAGCAAACATGGCTACCACTCAAGGAATAAGTATATTTAAATAAAGAATATATGGAGCCAGGATAAGCAAGTAGGTTGAGGCTATGGAGGGTTTGGGGGAGTGGAAGTGAGAATCCTATCTGATTCACATTATAAACATATGTGAGATACAAATAAACAATCAGCAATAGAAAATGCTTACACCACACATTGGTGTGACTCCATGCTAATGTCCTGATGGGAGAGAATCAAGTCACCTTAGGAGGAAATTGGAGCTGAGCAGTTACAACATTAACACCCACAGTTTCCAGTATTAGAGAAGTACAGGAAATCTGCCATTGAGAAGGACCAAAACCAGATTGACACATACAAGTGGTCGACAGAGAAAGTGATGAGACTTAAGAACCAGAAGACATTTTTATTTTTATTTTTTTGTTTCATAGGTACAACTTTTATTTCATGCTTTCCTGCTCAGTCCATAGTAATAATCATAATATCAGCAGTTGGAGCCTTGGTGCATATGATCTTAAATAAGGAAAGTACTCCCCTTTGCAGATAATAGTATTGTTTTTCATATTCTTTAAATTCCAGGATGCTAATTGTCATGATGGACTGCACAGACCGAGTTCAGAGACATCTCCACTGCTATTTTTGATTGTTTCATACACTTCTCCAGGAATCTCCAAACACTCCATGGTTTAGAAGTAGTGATACCTACTTATGCTTTGATCAAAGTTTCTCTAACTCTTCATTCAGAACAAAGATGACTTTTGGAGTTTCTGCCTTTAAACCGGTTCTTCTCCTCATGTGTGATTCACCTATATGTTCTCTTTCTTTTTTATATTTTCTTTATTTACATGTCATATGATTTCTCCTTTCCCAGTTTCACTTCCAAAAAACAAACAAATGAACAAACAAAACCAATAAGAACAAAGCCCTGTTGCCTCCCCCCTCCCCATGCCTGCCACCCCACCCTCTCCCACCTATCGACCCTGTCATTCCCCCACACTGGGGCACAGAACCAGAAGACATTTTTAAATATAGTGAAAATGTGATAAGTTTGCTGAAGAGAGATGTGATGGTGGCAACTGTCTAGAGACTGGATTTTCCAGCACCTCAAATCTGGTTCTTATCCAGTTTTTCTCTGTGAATATTGACTTTACCTGTTCTTGCTCTTTTGGTTTCCAGAAATGCTTTACCCCATCACTATTACACATGACCATCAGGCATGCTGTTTCTGTGGCTTCTGGGCTGCTGCCAATCACTTAGGAGCTGTTACTCTTTAGCAGATGTTCTTTTTTTTTTCTTTTTTTTAATTTATTTTTAATGAACAAACAAAAACAACTAGAACAAACCCCTGTTGTCTCCCCCCTCCCCATGTCTGCCATCCCACCCTCTCCCACTTATCAGCCCTGTCATTCCCCTACATTGGGGCACAGAACCTTCACAGGGCCAAGGGCCTCTCCTCCCATTGTTGACCAACTTTGCAATCCTCTACTATACACATGCTGCCAGAACAATCAGTCCCACTATGTATAGTCCTTCGTTGGTGGTTGAGTCCCTGGGAGCTCTGAGGGCATTGATCAGTCCATATTGTTGTTTGTCCCAAGAGGCTGCAAACCTTTCAACTCCATTGGTTCTTTCTCTAACTTCTTCATTGGGGACCCTGTACTGAAGGAAGGGCACTCCAGCCTGATATAGCTGTCTCCTGAGAGGCTCTGACAGTACCTGACTAATACAGAAGTAGAGGTTCACAGCCATCCATTGAACTTAGCAGATGTTCTTGACTTCCACTGCTTCAAGTCTGGAATGTGGAGAAAAGCTGGACTTTGGAAACTTTGTCTTACCTAAGATGGAAAGCCTCACACCTGGATCTTTTAACAAGAAAGGTTTTTTGATTTTTGCATTAGTTATTAATTATATATACTACATGTAACTTGTGTTATATTTGGATATACTCAGGATCTTTTAAAAATATTAAAGTATAATTATATTGTTCTCCCCTTTCCATTTTATCCCTTCCCATGCACTCTCCTTCCTTATTCCCTCTCACATTCGTAGCCTCTATTCCTTAATTGTTGTTGCACACAAACAAGTTTGTATGCATAACAATATTTTTATGTTTGTACATTTTTAATTAATTTATTATTTACATATTTCCAAATACATAAATGCGCCTGCCCACTCCATATAGTTTTGTCTATATGTATATTTCAGTGTTGATCTCTTGGAACTAGGTTTAGGGGTTCATTCTTCCACTCTCAGCATTCCTCAGCTGAGACCCCATGAGATTTCCTGCTTCTATTTTAGCATGTCTATTTGTGTCCCCATTGCTCAGTTCATGCTTAAGCAGCTGTGTTGGTGAGACTTCATGGATGTAGCATCTCTGAGGTAAATTTCACATCAAACCTCTGTTTCTCTTGCTTAGTGCTTCTTAGTCTTCCCAATGCTGTGACCCTTTAATACAGTCAATTATGTTGTGGTAACCCCCAACCATAAAATTACTTTGCTGCTACTTCATCATTGTAGTTTCGCTACTGTTATGAGTCATAATGTATCTATCTGATATGCAGGATATCTGATTTGCTATTCTCAAAGAGGTTGCAACCTACAGGTTGAGAATCATTGGGATTCTTAGAATATTTTTGCATCTTTTTCCACTATTATTAAAATTATTTTACTATTTAATCACCTCTTTTAGTTGTTTCCTTCATTTTAACCAGAGTTCCACAACATTTATATATTTAGAAATAAAATTAGTTAATATATTCATGGTTCCTTAGAAAGTATTAACATCCATATCAGATTAATCACAGTTTATAGTTAATATCTTTTTTTAATATTTAATGAACAATCAAAAACAACAAGAACAAACCCCTGTTGCCTCCCCCCTCCCCATGCCTTCCACTCCACCCTCTCCCACTTATCAGCCCTGTCATTCCCCTACACTGGGGCATATCTTATCCATCCTTTAGAAGAATAATTTCAAAGATTTTATTTTCATTTAAATTCTCTCTTGATTTAGAAGTTTTTGTGTTTGTTATGTATTAGATCCTTTGGTCTCTGTGTTATTATCATATTTATTTCATTAGAAATTTGCTTTCCTATTTTCTTCATTATTCTTTCTTACACCTTAAGTTCTATTAGCAGTTTTCTTCTTTAGGCAATGCTTCTTAGTTTTTAAAGGAGTGATACATAATTATAAGACTTTTTAGGTTTTCCTTTTCTCTAAAGCAATAGTTTTGAAATTATAGACAATAAAATCCTGGTAATCCCGAGATACTTTCAGAAGATTAACAACAGTTAACTTCATAAGCTAGAAGATATGATGTATGTGTAAATGATATTAACGTAGAAGTGGACCTATCTAGGAACAAATGGTACTAGTAGAGAGGGAAGAGTGAAATACAGGAAGTAAGGAAGGTATGGAGCAAATTACATTAAATGTATAACACACACTTAAATGAAAATAAAATGTCATGTCATATGTCCTGAATGTAGACAATGAAAAAGGTAAATCTACGGAAATAATGACCCTTTCTTTTTTGTATTCCTTTTTTAAGAATTTCAATAGGAAAAAAAAAAAGAATTTCATTAGGTTTGTTTTGACTACATTCCCCTCTTCCCCCGAGTTCTCCAGATCCATCCTCACTTCTCTGCCCACACAACGTAAGTTCCCTCTATTTTTAACCAATCAAGTCTAGTTTATATGGTCCATATATTCTTGGATGTGTGACTTTCCACTAGAATGTGGTGGTCACTTTACTAGGTGTACAGGTTGATGTTGTCTGTCAACTTGACACTGGCTAGAGTCATCACCTAGAAAGGAGCCTCAGTTGAAGAAATGCCTCCATGGGATCTAGCTGCAAGGCATTTTATCAATTAGTGATCAGTGGAGGAGGGCCCACTTTGGGTGGGGCCATCCCTGGGCTGGTAGTCCTGGATTCTGTAAGAAGGCAGGCTAAGTAAGTCAGGGGAAGCAAACCAGTAAGTAGCATCCCTCCATGGCCTCTACATCAGTTCCTGCCTCCGGATTCCATCCCTGCTTGAGTTCCTGTCCTGATTTCCTCCAATAAAAAACATCGTGATCTGGAAGTGTAAACCAAATAAACCCTTTCCTCCCCAACTTGCATTTTGGTCATGATGTTTCCTTGCAACAATGAAATCCTGACTAAAACACTAGGGAACATGCTCTTGAAGAAAATGGACCCTCATTCTGCCAGCAACCATCATTTGCCAATAGCTTCATGGCTGGGTGAGGTTTCCTGTCCATCTCCCTACTCTGTTCTGGAATTTTTAAAGTTTGTTTCAAGCTTGCCCAGATCTTATACGTGCTGTCGTAATTGGGAAGAATTAATATATGCAAATGCCCTCCTGTGTAAAGGAATTTTAATCCAGCAACATGGCTGCTCTGATCATATAATCAGTTTAGTCAGTTCAGTTGAGTGGACTTGAGTTTGGAGCAGTCAGCTTGGAGTCAGTGCTGTGAAGAGTGCAGTGCTGTGGAATTGAGTTTGTTCCTGAGCTCACGAAGTTCAGTGAAGATCAGCGGAGGCAGCTGAAGCAAGAGAATAAGGAGCCAGAAGATAAGAACAAATTGCCAGAGTTAGTTTGATGCCAAGCAAAGCTTTTCAATGCGAACCTGAGAGAAGCCAGATCGAATCAGTCAGCTTGGAAAGGAGTTTGAGCCAGAACAGCTGAGTTGAACCAACCAGCCAGAGTTCAGAAAGAACTAGAAAGTGAGAGCTTATTCAGCAGTAATCCTCTAACATGAAAATTGCATCAGAAGAATAAAAGTTACATTTACACTCCTGTGTCAAGAAAAGCCTACTCAACTCTCTTCAGATAAGCTTCTATTCATAGAAGACCCACAATGGGTCAAGATATAGATAATAAGAGACTAACATACATGACTTTTATTACATTGGGAGAAAAAAGTACTATGATGCTATTTTTTAATTAATTAATTTATTTATTCACTTTACATTCTGATCACATCTCCCTGCCCTCTTGCCTTCCAGTCTCACCCCTCAACCTCTTCCCCCATTTCTTCTTCTCTGAGGAGAAGGGGAACCCTCCCCAACCCCATACCAACACTTCCTGGCACATCACATCTCATCAGGACTGAGGCCAGACAAGGCAGTCCAGCTAGGCAATTGACCCAAAGGAAGGCAACCTTTTTAAAATATTTTTTCATTTTTTGAGAGCATGTTTACACTGACACTGAAAAGAGACCCAACCAATCTGCTATCTTTGTAGGAATATTTTGTTTGAATAGAAAAATATGAATTTTATTACATTTTGAAGCTTAAGTATATATCTTGTGTTAATACAATAAACAGATTAATATTCCAAGGAAGAGAAATATGCATAAACCATGTTGTATGTTAAGACATAAATAGTTTGTCTCAAATAGAAGAACTTGACCAATAGTTTCAATTGCATAATAAATTCACTGTTCCTCATGGAATACTTCGTTAAGTGAACAGCTTTCCAACAAATTACAGAGATCCAAATTTAGGATGTTAAGTAGGAAATGTCTCTTCACCAAATGTAAGCCTGTCACTTCAAGGAAAACAAACAGTGCTGTGCTTATAAATGTTTAACAGCTACCCTCTGTTGGGGGAGCAAGCCTGATTTGTAGAATGTAGCTAATTTCTATGGTACACATACTTTTAGCTAGTCTTACTTCAAGAGTTCTGACTTTATATTAATTAACACAAAACAAGGAACAGATGACCAGGCTCAGAAGCAATCACAAACTCACTACCACCTGCTAACTGAGGACATTGCCAATGGTGAAATTAGAGATATTCTGTTGAGGATTAGACTTAAGGAAAATTTATACCTAGGAACACGAGCCTGCAAATTCTCCAGCATGTAAGAACTCCAGGGAGTCCAACACTGGTAGCTCCCAGGGCACCTGCACTTGTTGTATAAATACATAGACACACAAACATACACAGAGTTAAAAATATTAAAATTCAAAATTAAAGAGACTGAGAAATCAGCTTAATTCAATGCAGTATAGAAAGCTTAATTGCTATAGCTTCAGATTTCATACTGTAGCTAATCTTTAAGGAGCTACCATTTGACTACTTGGGTCTAGCACCAAGTAATAGAAGACTGTTAAAATACTCTTCCCGTTCAGACTGTAATCCATGTGAGGCTAAATTGTCCTTTGCCCTTCACGTTTCTGTATCATGACAGGAGGACATTTTATCGTCAATGTTGAAGGTAAAGCTGCAGGTCTGAGAAAACTGAAAAGCAAAGGGGTCATAATAAAATGTCTGATCCTCGAAAGTACGGGATTGAGACCAAACCTGGCTGTGTGATATTGCTGACGCCGGGTAACAAGTGTGGCTCAGGGGGCATTTCCTATGACACTCTTCACCGTTGCAAAGGGGGCAGTTTAATCATTCAGAATGCCTTAGGAACCTTCTTTCTGTGGATATCAGCTTTCACTTAATTTAATGCTTTTCATGACTGACAACTAGTTCCTAATTCATTTATCCATTTTGTGGATATCTATGGCTTTATTAAAATACTCTATATTTGATTTTATGATCCCAGAGGGGAAAAGACTAGATGTGCTTAGTTCATTTTGAAATGGCCAAGTATATATCACAGCCAAATTCACACATAATGAGCACACTAAAGATCATTAATTTCTTCTCAGCTAGAGCGTATCTTATGAAACAAAGTAGATAACCCATCTTCCTTATTAATCTAGAAAAGATTAAACTTTATTCTAATTGCTCAGAAATATGTAGTAATAAGAGTAAAGCAGACGTGTCCACTTGAAAACCCAACATCTTAGTACTAATTCAAAAGTTTGACTGCAATTTCTTATTCAAACGTTGAAATAAAAAAATTGAGGGTAAATATTTCCCATTATGGTGATTAGTTTTTTGTCAAGTTAACACAAACTTAGGCATAGCTGGGAAGAGGGAATACCTCAATCAGATTGGCCTGTAGGCTAGTCTGTGGGGGCATTTTCTTGCTTAATGATTGATGTGGGAGGACTTAGACCCTCTGGGTATGCTACTACTCCTGGGATTGTGATCCAGGATGGTATAAGAAAGCAGGCTGAGCCAGTCATTGAGAGCAACCCAGTATGTAGCATGCCTTATTAACTTTCCATGAATTGTATTTTTTTTTATGAAAATTAGATGCTTATTTAAATGGAAAGGGATAAATTGGCTGAGTGCTCTGACCATTACAATCATTACACACTATTCATATATTATGATTATGTCTGCGTTTTAATTGTTCAATCATTATTTTTGTTTGTTTGCATGTTTGTTTTGTTCTCTCTCTCTCTTTCTCTCTCTCCTTCTCCCTCTCTCCCTCTCCCTCCATCTCCCTCTCCCTCTCTCCCTCTCTCCCTCTCCCTCCCCCACTCCCTCCCCCTCCCTCTCCTTCTCTCCTTCTCTGACATGGCTTCACAGTGCAGCCAGGCTTGCCATGAACTTTCAGCTGGTAGTGCTTTTCCTGCCTCCACTTCTCTGATGTTGGAATTACAGGCAAAGGCCACCATGATTGATTGCATAATTCTTTTTGTCTACACTGTTTCCATGGCTACAGCAACACTATAATTTGGTTTGGGAGAAGAAAAACACAGATTGAAAAGTGAAAATTAACCACAAGAAAACAGATGCTTTTCATATGTTTATGCAAGTAATTTTCTATTTAACTAACGAATTTTAATAATAACTGTCAAATTGGTAAGACTATAGTTGCAATAATTAAGACTAGTTTCTCCAACTCTAGTGACTTTTAAAAGGAATGGTCAAAATCTGTTAGAGACCTAGAGTGAACACATTTTATTTTCTTCTACTATACAAAATGAGAAAAGAAAATGAAAAAAGAAAAGGTGATAAAGAAAACAAATGTGAAAATTAAAGACCAACATTAATTTCAGATGTGGTTTATAAGATTGGATTCATCTGATCCCCAAATCCTATCACAACGCTGCCCAATAAACAAACACAGACCCTACATATTATTTATTGAAATACACAAATTATTTTTAAACCTTCATGCATCTAACTAGAGCCCTAAGAATGAGTAGGGGCTGGAGAGAAAGAGTCATACAATGTGTGTGTTTTGTTCAGTTTATTCTTGGGGCCTGTATTTCCCATTACTAATAAAGATAGTGGCATTTCATGTGTTCTTGCTCATTAATCAACTGGTAGCTTCATTGATTCTTTGTGGGAGATACCTATTCTGAAAATTACCATGATCGAGATCCCCTGTTCACAGAGCAGCCATACATGTAGCAGCATCGATTTATCCATGAGGATGCAATGTGTTCCTTTCTTCCATCCTTTGATGGAACATTTTACCAGCATTCCCAAATACACTCATGTCCTTGAAATAAGAAGATAATTATTCTACTGCTTTTCTTTGGAAAAATGAAATGTAGGGATTATGAAGGTTAAATAGAGTGAAATTTTCATTCTCTTTTATTTGAAAAAATCCTACTCATATTAATCTGTATTGAGACTTTGAAAACTTGAGTAGTATTTTAAATTAAAAAAAAATGTATCCTTAATTTACATGCAGTTAAAAATCAGTCTTTATGCCTCCTGATTCTAGGAGGCTTGACAAATGTGTGACTCACATAATCATAAGCACAATCAAGATACAGAATAATTTAATCAGTCCTCACTGCCACTCAAATAATTATCCTTGGTTGCCACTTGATAGTCTGATCATCTTCTTAGATTGACCTGATCTATAGCCATACAGCTTTCTATATTCTTTTATTTGTTTTCTGTAATGCCAAATATAAAAGGAATCTTACATCTGAGTGCTTTTGAAGCTATCTACTTTCTCTTACATGCTGTATTTGAAATACATGCATATTATTGGGGTATCAGCAATGTGTGCATTTATTATCACTACTAGCAATATTGTGAGATGTTACAGATCAAACCAAGAGAAGTGTAATTACCTATTCTATCCACAAGGATATTTGCTGCTTCTAAGTTCTAGCAAATAAAAATGTATAAACACATTTGTCTAAAGTTTCTGTGTGGGCATAGTCACTTCACTACGCCAGTGACTTTGACTGGGACTTCTGAGTAAGCAATAACTGTCAAGTTTGCATGAACCCAGTAGGCCATTTTTAAAAATTATTTTTTTTATTTGTTTATTTTTACATCCAATTGCTGCCTCTCCTCCCAGCCCCTCCCTCACAGAGAATCTTTCCTCATTCCCCTCTGAGAGGGTAGGAGCCACCCTATGTATCCCTCTACCTCCACCCAGACATTTTATTTTATTTTATTTTATATTAGATATTTTCTTTATTTACATTTCAAATGATATCTCCTTTCCTGGTTTCCCCTCTGGGGGTGGGAACCTCATTCCCTCCTCCCTCCCCCTGCTCAACAACCCATCCTCTCCTGCTTCCTGGTCCTGGCATTCCCCTACACTAGGGCATCCAGTCTTCATAGGACCAAGGGCCTTTCCTCCCACTGATGACCTACTAGACCATCCTCTGCTACATATGCAGCTGGAGCCATGAGTTCCACCATGGGTACTCTTTGGTTGGTGGTTTAGTCCCTGGGAGCTCTGAGGGTACTGGTTAGTTCATAAGACATTTTAATTTGTGTTTTTCTTTTCAATCAGGAATGTGAGAGCCCTCCTTGCTGTTCCGTTTTGCCGCAGTTGCCTTGGTGAGATGTTTTCCATTGTTGGTTGTGCTTTGGTTATTCTGTTCGAAGGACAGTAGAGTCCTACCTTCTTCAATCTGCATTTCTTTCGTCATATGATTTAGGCATCGTTTCATATGTATACTTACCAATGAATTTTTTTCCTTGGTTGGAGTTTTGATTATATAATTGGCCAACTTTTTTTTTCTTTTTTTCTTTTTAATGAACAAACAAAAACAACAAGAACAAACCCCTGTTGCGTCCCCCCTCCCCATGTCTGCCATCCCACCCTCTCCCACTTATCGGCCCTGTCATTCCCCTACATTGGGGCACAGAACCTTCACAGGGCCAAGGGCTTCTACTCCCATTAATGACCGACTTTGCAATCCTCTACTATACACATGCTGCCAGAACAATCAGTCTCACCATGTATAGTCCTTGGTTGGTGGTTGAGTCCCTGGGAGCTCTGAGGGCATTGGTCAGTCCATATTGTTGTTCGTCCCAAGAGGCTGCAAACCCTTCAACTCCATTGGTTCTTTCTCTTACTTCTTCATTGGGAACCCTGTACTCAGTTCAATGGATGCTTACCATGGATTCTTAACCTTCCTAGTGCTACAACCCTTTAATACAGTTCCTCATGTTGTGGTGGCTCCCAACCATAAATTTTTTCATTGCTCCTTTATAACTGTAATTTTTCTACTGCTGTGAATCATAGTGTAAATATTTAGTATACAGGATATCTGATATGTGATGCCCTCCCCAAAAAAGGGTCACAGCTCATAGGTTGAGAACCACTGCCTTAGACTGTTTTAAATAAGTGATCCTTTGAAAGGCACTCCTCAGTTATTTTGTAGAGTGAGTGTTTTTCATGAGGGTCTGAAGTCATGTGTTTTAGCAAGCCCAGGGCAGCATCCTCCTCAGGGAGACCTCTGAGTTGCTGGTGTTGAAAAGTGTGTGATACTGTTGCTATGGCCTCAGGCTGGAGATGCTGAACTTGACCACTTGCTAAAGTGGTGTCTGCTGAGGAGATGGCTCAGTCAACAACATGTTCTACAAACAGTAGGACCTAGACTCACATGCTGAGCACCCATGCTAAAACCTGGGCATGGTAATGCATATTTGTAATCCCAGGGCTCAAAGCAGAGATCATTGTTTCCTGGGGCTCACTGGCAGCCAGCCTAGACTACTTGACGAGTTCCTGGCCAGTGAGAGATCCTACCTACAAAAATAAGGTGGAGAGTAGTTGAAGAAAATACTTGACATTAATCTTACACACACATAAACACACATACACACACACGTACACATATACACATGAACACACACATATATACACATACATATACACATACACACATAAACACACACACATAAACACACACACATAAACACACACATATATACATAAACACACACACATACACACATAAACACACATAACACACATGTGTGCACACACACACTCACACACACTTCATTCACACATATGTACATACAACTACACACACTAAAATGTACAATTAGGACCACCCCAAAGATACTACCTGCTGGATTAACCTGCTAATTTTAGCACCCATCAGTAGATACTGCCTATGACAATGATCGCTAGTGTTGTTTGATTTTCGTCATTAGGAAGAGCTAGTCTTGCTTATGCAAATGACTACTGGTTTCTAAATCACACAACTATCCTCAGATTTTGTGTTATGCTTCTGCTATGGTTTTTCTCAGCAATTAAAAAATTTGATATTAACCGACCAAGTGTGTATATGTCTCTGAATGGTTATAATTATTATTTGAAAGTCATTTTGATTCTGTATGCATAGAGTGACTTCATTTTAGTAAAAACAATTGCACACACATTATTGTCTACATGTGCTTAAGTGTATGCATGCATGCATGTCTATATTTGTATATATACATGTATGTGTATGTACATATATGGATGTAGGCACGTTTGTGTGTATCATGCACACACATGTCCATATTTGAAATACTGGCAGTGTCTAGGAGATTGCTAACAGTAGCTCTTTTCTTAGGCTAAGTTTTTTCTTATTCTGGTTTTCTTTTGGTTTATCCATGTTAAAATCTTTTGTTTGTTTGAGCTGTGGTCTTGCTATGTTGCCCAGGCTGGTCTAGAATTCCTCGGTTTAAGTGATCTTCCTGTTTCAGCCTCTGAAGTAGCTGGGACTATTGTGTGCGTCACCACAACCAGCTAGTTTTTCTCTGTCAGATGTGTTATTGTAACAGAGAGACTGAGGGATGGGCAGATGGCTCAGTTGGTACTGTGGCTTGCCATACACTCATGAGAGCCTGAGTTTGGACCCTCAGCAATTATAACCATATACATATCAGTTGTGGTGGCATATCCATAACTTAAACACTGGGGACAGGGACCACATTGTCCAGCCAGCCTAGTTGGACTAAATAAATCCAGGTGAGAAACCGTGCCTCAAAAAAAAAAAAAATAAGGTTGAGACTAATCAAGAAAGACACTTGATGCCAACCTCTGGCCTTCGACTTGCATGTGCAAACATGTATGTGCACATGTGCACACACAGACAAACATAACACCACATACACCAAGACAGATGAGTTATTTGAGAAGTGAAGTCATTGAAATAGCCATGGAGCTAGGTTTGCTTCTTGGCTTGGTCCTCAGTACTGTGTGCTGTCCAGGTTTCTCTTCTCTTCTGCTCCCTAGCTTGTAGTTCCCTTGAGGAGTGTCACCCAGAGTAGCTTTTCTTCCCTGGCAACCTTTCCCATTGCACAGCTAACCCTGAACCTCAACCCTCACCAACCAACTGGGCAAACAGCCAAGCTACATAAAATAGCCTAAAGTGAGCTCCAGGGCAGAAAGGGTCAAGTGCATGCATTACAATGCTTGCAAGGTTGGTGTCCCAGCACCTGCCACTGTCATCCAGAATGTGACATTTTGCCAATCAGATGACATCAGTGCTGTCTTTGTAGAGGTAGAAATCATTAAGTAATTTGACCTTATTGTTACTATTGTTTCAGGTTTTGGAGACAGGATCTCGTGTAGCCTAGGGTGTCCTCAAACTCACTAGAGTAGAGGCTGACCAGGAACTTGTAATTCTACTGTCTTCATCACCCAAGTGGTTGCCACTATGTTCAGCTTTAAAAATAATGGTACTAATGATAATCCCCCTCCCCCTCCCCCTCCCCTCCTCCTCCTCCTGCTCTTCACCATCCACATTTCCTTTGGTTGCATGAAGGCATTAGCTAACCTTTTTGCTTTTAGCCTTGACGTTCAAAGATTTTTGCACTTTCATTTTTCTAGCAATTGTTTTGATTGCAAAGTCATTGTCAAGCAATGGTTTAAAAAACGAACGAGAAGGCAGCCTCTGAGGCCTTGTTGCTGCCCCCCACCTCATCCCCTGCATTTCAATGCAGCCTTTGAGACAATCTGTGCTTCCTCAGCGGTCCAGAGCTCTGAAACTCACAGGACTGTTGGATGGTGCCGTTTTAGTGCAGATCCAGTGTAAGCACCCTCGGCTGCTGTGAGTGTGCGATCGAAGTGGTGTGGCATGACCAACAAATGGCAGGCCATAGGTCTTCTCTCTTTTTGCTTCTGCAGTGTTCCCCGAGACTTGGGGAATATGGTTTAAATGCTTTGTATAGGGCAGAGCCGCCTTCAGTCACTTATTTTCATTACCCCGTGAAGAAGACATGAGTCTCTGCATCACCACCATTCACTGGAAAGAGAAGCTTCCTTGACTAAGGCTGAGAATTGCATTTTTCTATCAGCATAAATATAAGTATTTAGTAAGCAGCTTGAATCTGTGTCATAATATTCAGTTCAAAGTTTATAGGGACTAGGCTTGGACTCCCTCCTTGGAGTAGACCTTTAATCTTATCAGGTATGGTTGGTTCCCTATATAACAGTAATACATACCCCCTTTGATGTTTTTGCTTGTTGAGCACAGGATAGGATTGGTCTCTGTGTAGCATATACTACACAGAACATGGCTATCTGTCAAAGAGACTTCAGGACGCTAATACATGGGGCCAGGGATGCCGGAGGCAGATAAGGCTTGTTCCTTTCTCTGAGCTGCTCCGAAGCGTATGAAATCCCATCTTGTCCACACTCAGATGACTCGTAGAGCCCTGCATGGCATGCTCATTTCAGCCCTGCTGCAGAGTTGGACCAGCCCTGGCGTGTATTTGTCGGCTCCTTGTGTTGTTTGTTAGGAATTTAGAGAAGACCATGAGGAGGATGGCACAGTGGGCAGTCACCTACCAGGGCTCTAGACTCTAGAGCGTCCCGGATCTGACTCCAGGTTCCTGTGGACCTAATTCTTTCAAAACTCTTCAACCGTCCAGTAGGTAACTCACCCAGAGAAAAGGCCAGAGCAGGCTTTTTTCTTCACTTTCTTTATTCAGGTAATATTTGAGGAAGCTTGAAGTGAATATGTTTTCTATAGAAAAGAAGTAGGTATTATCTGGTGTATATGGAGTCCATTCACAGAAGCGTGAGATTTATACAACTTCTATGTGCATGGTATGTTAATAACAAAAGAGCAGGGAGTAGGAGCCAATCATTTGAAACTTCCATTCCCTCAGTTTCCTCCCTTCCTTTCCAGTTCTTGTGCATGGGACTAATACAAAGCTGCCTTTGCCTTGAGTGTCCCTTGGTATTTACTTTCAATGTTATTCAGAGTAGACCTTCCTACGCTTCTGCTGTGGTATTGAGCTGCTCATTTCTCTCATTGAACACTTAGTTGTAACTTTTGTTATAGATAGTGGAGCCTCAAATTTTTATGACACACTTAAATGTCTTTTTTGTTTGAATTATTCCCTCTAAGTTTCTTGAGTTGTTTCTTAAATTACTAGACTCTTCTTTGAAACTGTCCTTTCTTGTTAGCCCTTTGTAGCACTGGCATCTTTATTTTGGTCTTTCTGAGTCTTAGGATGTTAGAGTCTTTTATTATGTTTGGTTTATATTTTAGCTGTATTTTTTTTACTTAAAGTGGTCTTGTTTTTGAGAGTGAAAAGCTGAGTTGCTTATGGAAGTGGTCCAGGATTTTGTTAAAGGTGATAATAGAATTTAGATCATTGCTTCTCAAGTACTTGCTGTAGTACACGAAGCCCAGGAACTTTCCAGAGTCCATGTGTCTGTCTGGCTTTGTATGTGACTGCAACATCATGTGACTGTCTTCATCACCATAGTCCCAAACATATAAACACATAAACATGACCCGGGATACTGGCACCCCTTGTGAGGGCAAGGCTTTGCCATCCATGGAAATATTATGACCAGACTTTTCCTTGGGCTCTCAGCTAACTTTCACCAGAGATGAGCCAAGTACAGAGGGAGCCTGACAGGCTGGGCTGGAGAGACCTGTTTTATTTATGGAGAATTCTTTAGGTCCTAGGACAACAGGACTGCTCAAACGATGAGTTACTTCTGGCCTACAAAATTCCAACCACTGTTAGAGACAGG
>JADRCC010573921.1:0-19907 GCA_019843855.1 Hylomyscus alleni | reverse complement strand
AGACTAGACTCTAGGTAACATGGGCTTCATTGTGGATTAATGGCTCCAGGCTTTAGGATGCTGGCATGCAGGCTGCCATGGGAGTAGTTAGAGGTCTTGTACTTAGGACTTCACCACTAGTCCTGGGAACCACTGAGTTACTGCCACCTTCCAGGGACCCCACAGAAGTTCTGGTGACTTAATACATTTTTGAGTAGCATAATTGTACACTTGTAAATGTGCCAACATCCCTGAATGTATATTCTAGATGTATTTTATGGTATTTAATATCTTATATAACAATCTAACTAATAAATATGCTGAAATGTCTAAAGCAGTCTATAGAAATGAGTAATTTACTTTGCAATATGTCCACATAATAAGATAAACTGTTGGACAGTTCCATTTGCGATCAAAAGAGGCAGCCTGGACTATTAATAATGGTAACTGGGTTATAGGTGTTTAAACTTCTTTTCCTACTCTGTGATAAAATAGTCTAACCGAAGCAACTTCAAGGAGAAAGGTTTATTTTAGCTAATGGTTCAGGGTACAGTCTATAGTGGGCAAGTCAACACACGTGGTCATAGCTGGTCAGAAGAAGAACAATAAATGCAGACATTCTTGTGTTCAAGTCAGGGAACGATCCTGCGATGTTTGTGGAAATGTCTCAGTTGGCAAAGTGCTTGCTACACAAACATAAGAACCTGTATTCAGAAAAACCTGGGCATGACAATGTGTGCCTAGAAATCCACAGCTGATAGGACAAGAGCAGGAGGTTCCTTGGAAACTGCTGACCAGCGACTCTAGTCAATCAGCAAGTTCTGGGTTTAGTGATACACTGTCTAAAACAAGCAAACAGACGCATTAAAAAAAAATAGAGAATGGTTGGGAAATTTTGACCTCTGGCCCCCATAGGCACAATCACGTCCACACATGGTCATGTATACTAGCACACACATACATTCAGTAGCACACATAGGCATGAATATGTACCCACATGTATAACAGAGAGACAGAGAGAGATAGAGAGGGAAACAGACAGACAGACACACACATACACACAGACCACATATCTTAGTGGCAGTAAAAGAGGCTATAAAAATAAATTGTGATTATGTGAGATGATGATAATTGGAAAGAAAATACAAAGCCAAAGAAGTTAGCAGGAAGTCTCAGAATAGTGAGTTTAGAGGTCTAGGAAAGATTCATGTATAAGTGATGTTTAGGTGAGAGCTTGCAAGATGTGAAGAGCTAAGCTGTGTGGAGCATCATCAGCACAGGCCCTCAGGTTGAAACTTGTTTACCATTTTAATTGAGTAGGGAAGGCAGTTGTACTTGAAGCAAGTACTAAGACATGAAGCAGAAATGAGACAGGCTCTGGGAGATAAAGACAACCTCTTCCTTTCAGTAAAATAGGAAGACATGAGAGCATTCTGGACAAAGATAAGAATGTTAAAAATGACATTATTTAAAATTGTTGAGAACACCATTGACTGTTTACAAAGACACCATTTGTAAGGGATAGACTGGAAGCAGAGTGGGCAGGTATGAGCCTTTGCTTTATCTGACTTGGATCAGAAGAAAGACTTGGCCACATGAAATGTCCTAGACTCATCAAAGTTGAGTCAAGGGGTTTATCTTAGAGACGAAAGTGGGATCAGAAAGAAAGAAATCCAAGGCATTACTCCAAGAGTTATGGTGTAGCCCCTGGAATAACACGTATCAGGCCAGAGGAGGGTATTTAGGATGGCCATCAGGAATCTGAAATTGGACATGTTGGGTCAAGCATCCTAGCTCTCACCCAGCTCCTTAGAGTGCCTGGGTAGGAAGTTTGAGAGGTTATGACTAAGTTGGAAAAAAGCAGACCTGGAAGTCAAGGGCGAGTGCTGGTTAATGGGTATAATTTGGTTTCCCTTCTCATGGAAGTACTACTTAAAGCACTGAAGCAGAAAGATCAGCTACTGAGACTACAAGGAGGGGAGAGGTAAGCAGAAAGATGGAAAGTGGGAGGGGCCAGGAAGGAACAGCCAGCGACCAAACAAATACAAAGCTTAAAGGAGGAGGCGGTAGAGAGTGTGTCAAACCCAACTGCTCAAACCACAGGCAAAAAGCAACCCTGTCCACAACTCAGTTAGAGCACAGCAGAGAACCAAAGGGCATTGCCCATCATAGCCATCACTTCAAGATATAGGACAGCCCTGGGTAAAACCATGCCCATTGCTTCCACATACAGGATACCCTCGGGGAAGACCATGGCCATCACTTTGAGATACAGGATACCCCTGGGAAAGAACATGACCATTGCTTCCACATAGAGGACATCCCAGGGGAAGGCCATCATGACAACCCTGGGGACAATCAGAGTCATGGCTTCCATGAACGGGACACTACTAAGGAGAACAGTGACAATCCTAAGGAGCCAAAACATGGCAACAAAATGTTTAGAGAGAAACTGCCTAAATCACTTTGTTGGGTTGACTTGGCCTATGGAGTTACAAGGTTCTGCATAGCAGAAAGAGGCTAGGGGAGCACAGTTGATTGACTCATCAAATAAATAAAGGAGTGAATGAAGCTCCATTTTCCTTAAGCATCTGAACATGTAATAAGTAATTAAGTGACCTCACCTCATTAATAAATAGTCACACTTTGAGAGGCTTAATTCTAATCCACTTGACTAAATTACAATTTTCATTTTAAAATATAATTAACAGTATAGATGTGAATTTTGTACGCATACTGATTACAAAGGAGATGGATCATTTGCCACAATGCAGAGTGCACTGAATGTATATATAATATACATCAGTATGGGACAGTCCCAAGCACTTGATAACATTTCTTAATTCACTTCATTCTGTTGCAGGGTTGCTTTGTTTTGTTTTGAAACAGAACCTTATGTAACCCAGGCTGGCCTTGATCAAGGATGGCCTTGATCTCCTAATCCTCCTGCTTCCACCTCCTGCTGGGATGACAGGCATAAACAGTCATGCTTGCAATGTGTGGTCCTAGAGATTGAACCAAGCCTTTGTGCACCTTAGGTAAGTAGTTTATCAATCTAGCTATTTTCTCAGCCTCAGTTGCAGCTGTGAAGTTTTGTTTTTAATCTGGATTTTTATTGAAGATGCTTCTACTCACTGATAAACTCACGGCTTGTTTCTCTCAAAGGTTGCCCCAGTGCTTGGTGCTAGAAGAGCTATGCAAACCAAGTGACAAATATATTTCTTTTTAATGTATTTTTGTTTGTCTTAGGTTTGTTTGTTTGTTTTTTTTTCTTTCGTGAATGTTTTACCTGTATGTATGTATATGTACCACATGTGTCTGTTTGGTGCCTGAGGAGGTCAGAGGGTTTCTAATGCCATGGATGTGGGATTACTGGTAGTTGTGAGTTATCACATGGGTGCTGTGTGTGTGTGTGTGGGGAGTGTGTGTGTGGGTGTGTAAAGGGAGACTGTTTCCAAGACACAGTTAATTTTTGCAGGCCTACTATAATGTTGTCTTAATTAGGGCTTCTATTGCTGTGAAGAGACACCATGACCACAAGAACTCTTATAAAGGAAAGCATTTAGTTGGGCTTTAAATGGGGCTAGCTTACAGTTCAGAGGTTAAGTCCATTGTCATCATGGCAGCAAGCATAGAGGCATGCAGGTAGACATGGTGCTGGAGAGTAGCGGGGAGTTCTACATCTAGATCTGCAGGCATCAGGAAGAGTAAATGACCCTGGGAGTCGTTTGAACATCTGAAACATCAAAGCCCACCGCCTGTGACCCACTTCTTCTAGCAAGGCCACACTTCCAAATAGTGCCACTCACTATGAATCTATACGGGCCATTTTAATTCAAATCAACATAATCATCTTCAAATTTTATAGAACACTTGGTGTGTGTGTGTGTATGTGTATGTGTGTGTGTGTGTGTGTGAAACTTCCAATTTTGTATGTTGCCCACTAATTCAAAATTTGTAAAAATTGGCTTGAGAAGACACTTTTCTTGGCTTAAAGCCCCCCCCCCCTTGATATTTTTCATCTTTCTAATTTTGCCTTTCCCAGAATGCCTTGCAGTTGTATAGTATGAGGCCTTCCCAGGCTGGCTTCCTACACTTAATAGCGCACATTTACATTTCCTTCCGGTCTTTTTGTGGCTCCATGGATAATTTCTTTTAATTGCCAAACAGTATTTCACTGTCTTAATGTTACCAGAGTTAATGTACCCATTCATCAACTGAAGATTATCATGGATGATTCTACATTTTGGCTGCTGCTATGAATAAAATTGTTACAAACTTTTAAATTTCAGACCTAATAAAGGAGTTAGATTCTCTTGAAACCTCCCCAGGGGCGGGCACTGTTTGAGGTTCATTCCTGATGGGTAATTTCACTGACCCAATGTTCTCCATTTTCTGAGCTAAATGGCTAACTGTGTGTGTGTGTGTGTGTGTGTAATTTTAATCTGCTTTTCATTGCTAAGGAGTGGGATGTTTGCTAAGAATTGAGACTGTGGGGTTTCTTCTCATATCCACTATCCATGGAAGTTAATGTGGGTGACATATTCATTTTGCACAGGCTTTGTTGAAAAGACATTTTAAAATAAGCAAACATTGCTAAGTAGATTTGGCATGAGGTATAGATATTTGGGATTGTCTTGTAGTCATGATCATTTAGGAATCTATGAGTCTAAAATCCTGTAGAGACAGAAGAAAGGGAACTGACAGCAATTTAGGGTACACTTCCTTATCTTCTGGAGGTGTGGCTCCTACTCACTTGGAATAGATAATCTGTATATATGCGTGTATGTGCACATGACAGGGGCATGTAGAGAGATGGGCACAGAAAGAATGAGAGATGATGACTACAGAACTGTATAAGGAATGTTTTGTTGTGCCTGTGAGATACCAAATTCCACAGAAATTCAAAGGATAATGTAGGAGCACACTGGTATGCTGATTACTGACATCTTGCTTCTTATTTCAGAGAATATCTCTGTTTGCAGATCTGTAAAATGGATCAGAGACCTTTAAATGCTCTCTGTCCCCAGTGGGCACAATGCTGAGCTTTACAGTAATCAGAGGAAATGGTTGGCTACTGAGTCTGACGTGCTGGTCTGGCTCTTCCTCTGATCCACAGAGCACTTGGCTTGACTGTTACTGTGTGTACACAGCAAGTTACAGTCAACAGGGGTCCATGGGTGGCCGGCTTCAGCTTGACTCTCAATCCTGATAGCATTGTAGTTGATTATGTTCATCACCTTATGATGAACAACTTTTCTTGAGAGTCTAGGCAATGGATTTCTGGAAAGTTCCAAAGGAGCAATTTATATCAAGGCTTACCAGGCTGCTGCTCAGTAAACCATGGTTGTGCCCTCTCCAGGATCCAGGGGCACAGATATTGATATGTTTTAGAGTTCCCTACTTATCAACCAATCTGTTATTATTCCCAAATTATCTTCTATGGTAATACACCTCTGTTGTAGTTTTTCTTTGGCTGAAATTACTGTGCAGTTTTGGTCTGTACTTTGGGCTACTTTGAAACAGTGTTTTACTTTCCAACCAAACTCAAATGATTTCTCTAGGGACCTACAGTTTGTGCCCATGTTCAGGTCCCCCATATGATTTCAGTGGGAACTACCTTCTCGAGTGGTAATCTACTGGCAATTGATGTAGAGAGCAGTACTGACTTTAAGTTGGCCATAGTATTTCCTATGATTTTTTAAAACTTGAAATGGGTAGATAAAAACCTTCTATATTAAGGTCACAATAGTAGATATGATTGTGTAGATTCACCAATACTCAGTGAAATGGGTGCTGAAAATAAGTGCATTATTCATTATTTGCAATTATAATAAATCTCAACACAGGTAGATGGGAGTGAGAAGTATGCTTTAAAATTGAAACCAAGAGTATCTAATCCCACAAGCCTAGGTTCCAACCTTGTGACTTACAGACTACAGGAAGTAAGCTCACATACCAACACAGAAGGATGAGAGAGATGACATGAGGGTACCTCGGTAGGTTCTTTTTTTTCCCCTCCCACTTTTCCCATCTTCCTGTTTCTTTTCTGCTCAGTAAAAGTTTTACGCTCTGATAAACTCCGTTTTGCATAAACTTGTTCAATTTGAGTCTCTTTTGCTTGTAACCAAAATGTCTAATATGAGATAAAAGATCACCGCGGGTGGGGTGATCAGAGAAGTTAGAGGGAGCAGAAGAAGGGGAGTTGGATGCTCTAGGGGACAGAAAGGAGAGACAGAAAGACACAGCAGTGACAATGTAAAGAGAGCTTGGCATGGGATATTGACGTGGAGGCTGGCACTCAAAGCAAGGCAGTTTAGAGCAGAGACTTTGAAATCAGATGCACTTGGGTCTAACTCTGATCATCTCTATTTGTAGGCTCATGTCCTGAGCCCAGGTCTCTGTGTTTCGGGTAGTGGTTAAAGGTCCGAATGAAACAAGCTATTTGAAACATTAGATTATCTGACACAGTGATAGAAATGATATTTATAATGGTGATATTAATGGCAGGGGTGGTTATTGATGGCTATGATGGTGGAAAAAATTAGAACCCATTGGTTTTTAAATTCCAAATTAAAAATTGGTAAAACTGACAAATTACTAACCACAATATCATCCATCCATCAGAAAGGAAAAAGATGATCCCCAGCCAAGAACATGCTGTTCCAGCCTGATTCCCTGTCCCTTCCCATGTCTTTCCCCAAAGAAGGACATGCTATTGGTATGGTATGTCCATTTATGACATTGGATAAAGGAACCATATTACCTAACTTGGACATCTCTTTGCAGGGAGAGCCTAGAGTTCGGAATGTGTAGGTCTGAGCTTTAGAAAGCCTTTCCTTGTACTGACCTAATATTTGTGTATTTGCATTTAGTTTTGCTGTTAGGAAGCCAACCCACATTCTCCTTCCTTTGACTTCTGAGGAACTTTCTGTCTTCCTTTGGATATTTTCTCTTCTATGACACCAACCCACTGTTTCCCACGCTGCTCTTCAAACAAAGCAATTTCTTAATGCTTCAGCTCCTTTTCTTCAGAACCTTTTTGGGGCACGACCCTTCTGAAATGTGGAACTCTTGGAACTGGTTATCCTGTTTCTGATGTTTTCCTGTTTGTGTGGATTACAAAAGGACTGATCCTCAGGATGCATTAATATTTTGAGTCTTTTGATTTTAGTGCTCAGATCATATTAAAGGGTAGCTATTGCAGTGCTGACTCATTTTGAACTTGAGAAGAACAAAATGGCTTTTTTTTAATTTTAATCTAAATCTAAACTTCTAGCGGTGCTATTATTGCTGATCAAAAACAACAAACAAAAGAACCTTAAACTCTCAAGTTTGCCATTATCCTTCTTGCTGTTCAGGTATAGCCTGACAGCATCTACATTTTGTCACCTGTAATGTCTCTCTCGACTCCATTTCCTCTCTAGTTTGTGTCTGCATCATCCCACTTCACGAGTCACTAGAAAAGCATTGACTCAGATAGAAGCAACTATGGAACCCTGAAGTGTGCCCGACAATCTCCTTCCATCTCGGTTGAGTTTCATTCATTGTAATGGTCTCTGCTACAGGTCAACTCACTGAGAAGGTTGTTTGCATGCTTGTCACCTGCTATCCCTTTGCATGGCAATCATGAATGACTTTAGAGTGGTGAGAGGCTCCTTGATTAGGAACTTTGGATCCATTGTTTTTTTTCAGAGAAACAGAATCAACAAATAATGTGGGGTTTGTCTCTGTACCATCTCTATCCATCTGAAGAGAAAGAGAGCTACGTAGCTCTAGATTGTCTTCATATTGAAGGAGTCAAATGTGTCTTAGGCTGGTCAAAGTACCTGTGTAACTGAGGCTAACTTTGAACTTGGTCCTCCTGCTTCTAACTTCAGAGTGGCACAGTCCTGAATTACCATGCCTATATGGTTCTGAACAATATACTTGGGCCTTTGTGCATGATAGACATGTATTTTACTAGCCATATCACACCAATAATATGTGTTGATATCTTCCAAGAGAGCCATTTGTTGAGAATTGGCTCATAAGAGTCTGGAGGCTTGATAACAGGATCTGGAAGAGACAGATCAGCTGGAGACACAGGAGACAGCTTCTGTTTGGCAAAGACAACTTCTAACAGAATTCCCTCTCTCTTGGGGGAAAGTACTCAGTTCTCTCTGGGCCTCTCAGCTCACTGGATGAGCCCTTTCACACACTTTACTTCATTGAATGTCTGTCGGCAGTAATGTTAGTCAAGAGATTGCCTCGTAAGAACATTTAGAAAGGTATTGAGGTAGTTGTGAGGTTTGGATATTTCAGTCTTCAAATTGTATGTGTGGTTACCATAACCCACACATAGTGATAGTATGTAGAGGTGTGGCCTTTGCTGGGTAATTAGATTTCATAGATTTTGTGACCTTGTAAGAAGAGGAAGAGATGCTCTCTCCTTCTCCCCATCTCTTCCCCTCCCCATCTCTTCCCCCCTCTATCTCTCCTCCTTTGCCCCCTTTTTCTTTTCTTTCTCCCTCAATTTTCTTCCAAATTAGGACTCAACTAGAGGGAATCTGTCCTCATGCCAAGTAAAGGGCCCTCGGCAGAACTGAGCATACTGGAATCCTGATCTTGGGATTTCCAGCTTCAGAAACTGTGAGCAATGTAACACACATCTGCAGTTCAAGCCTCTTGATCTACAAAATGATGTTGTGCTGTTTAAGATGGTGGCCCAAACAAGGTGACACATAGCTAAGGATAGGAGCCTACCATAAAGTTTTGTCAAGCAGAAATGAACAGCTCACAGGCATTTCAAATGCACTGTGGTGAGCAGTGGAGC
The DNA here is from genome assembly GCA_019843855.1 of Hylomyscus alleni. NCBI lineage: Eukaryota > Metazoa > Chordata > Mammalia > Rodentia > Muridae > Hylomyscus > Hylomyscus alleni. The sequence continues at coordinate 11,113 of JADRCC010573921.1, read as the reverse complement.
AAGCTTGGATTATTTCAGGTCCAAGCTATGCTTCCTGAACTATAATGGTATATGCTCTTAGAAAGGAGACATTTTGTATTAGTCACTAACTCTATCATGATGTTTTGAACAACCATGGGCTAGATATGATATTTGTTCTGAGGTTATGACAGCACGAAAAGAGCTTACCTAGTGACATCATAATACCTTCCATTACCTGTGTGTTTGTGGTGAAGCTGGTGCAAATGGACATATATATTCCCCTAGAGTTCAGGGGTAACCTATCCAGCTCTGCATATCATATGACACTTTGAAGTGATCAGCACTCATTGTTATTGGTTTATAAACACACTGAATCTGACTCTATCATTTTGTCAGAGCTTATGCCTTCCACTTATAAAAAGAATACTTTGAATCAGTGTGCCTGCCACATCGCAGTGGCTGCAGTTGATGCGTCTCATGGTTGCTACATCTCTTTCTATTTTAATATCATGCCTGAGGAATGGTAGGCTGTTCCATTATACGCCCATGCCTGATAGCCTAGTATGCAGTGGACTATACCATCTAGGTTGCATAAATACAGGCTGTGATGTAATATAATCATGACACTTAAGGCCATGTTTCTCAGGACTTCCTCTGTCATGCAGCAAATTATACCTGTTTGCCTGCAGTATACTCTTGAACATCTTTTTTATTTGTTCAACATTAACATAGGCAAGTTGCAGTCTTTTAAAAGAGATGATTTTATCTTATTGCTTATTAATGCATATTTTATATTGGTAGAGATCAGTGTGATAGTCCAACACCTTGCATACAGCACTCATTAATACAGTACAACCTTTCCCTACCCACCCTCTGCCACTATACCCTTCCTGCCTCTCGTGATCATGATTTTCCCTTAAGGCCACCTCCACTTGGAGACTATGCAGTACATGTCTGTCTATGTCTGGCTCATTTTACTAAAATGAGTCTTTCAACCCTTTCCATTTTGATGCAAATGACATGGTTTCACTGAAAAAAATACTCCCTTGCATGCACCAAGATTCTGGCCTTATATGTGGCTTCTAGGGATGCTTCTGCTTCTGCTTCTTGGGATGATATTCATTTCCTTATCTGTAAAATGGGTAAATATATGAAAGGGTGTAAGATGGAGATCAGATGAGGTAAGATGTATTCCTGGCTGCACTGGTGCCTGACACTGGGGTTATATGCCAAATGGTAGCTTGGGTGATCATGTATGTTTTGCTGACTTGTAGTGTGGTATTCACTGTAGACACAACCTCTCTGCATGGTCTTTATCTCACATAGTCTTCATTTACATGGCTAAATTGAAGATTCCATTTAGAAATGTTGGAAGAGCTAAATAACTGTATAAGCTGCTTTCCAAATGTGTGTGTGTGTGTGTGTGTGTGTGTGAGAGAGAGAGAGAGAGAGAGAGAGAGAGAGAGAGAGAGAGAGAGAGATTTTCACTTGTTGAAATTCTTTGTCTGGATTAAGCAAAGACATTCAGAGCCAGGGGATAGCAAGATGGGCCCAGGAGCTCCCATTGCCTGAAGCACACAGCTGGCAAGCATAATTCTAATCCATGCTGAGGTCCCTTCTGACACTCTCAATGCAGACTGCCCTATTTTATCAAAACAGCGAGTTCTAGGGAGACACCAAACAGATGACAGCTGAGCAGCCTTCCTGAACAGAGCAGAACACATGGTCACACACAATATTTGTAAATAAATTAGCAAGGATGAAGAATTCAGGACTGAAATGGAAAGAGACAAGACTCCCTTCCCTTAATTGAAAGGACTTGGCTGACAAAGGACAAAGCATGGTTTACTTTTGTGGGGGAAGGACTTGGAACTAGGTAGTCTGTCTCTGCTTTCAATTCCATGCCTGATTAAACTTTCAAAGAGACAGTGGCTTTAGTTTGGCTACCCCCTCCAGAAAAAGCTAATTCTTAGCATAAATTAATGGCAAATGATTAGGGCAAAAGAAAGCATCTTGTATGATGGAGTTCTGAAAAAAAAAAAAAATCAGTCTGGAAAAAGAAATAGTTGAGGGTGGAGGGGATAGTTCTATAGATAAACTCCTCTCCTTGCAAGCATAAAGACTAGAGTTCAAGTGCCTGAACCCATATTTTTATAAACCCAGGTATCACAGTGTGTGCTTTTAATCTCCATACTGAGACCATAAGGACAAATAGATTCTTGGGTGTCTCTGGCCAGTTAGCCTAATCTGTGAGCTCTGGGCCAGTTAGTGAGAGACTCTACCTCAAAAATAAAGTTGACCTCTGGGCTCCAGAAATATAAATATGCACACACACACACACACACACACACACACACCTTACATACATTATCTGTGCTTCCTCTAGTACTGGTCATTCTGAGTCTAATCGACTACTCTAGATTAATTCAAAGGACTTTTCCTAATCAGAGCATATCAGCATCCTTACAGTCCTTCTGCTCATCCTTCCTCTTTCCTTCTCTGCCAAGGTTGTCTGACAGTCACATTGGTCATCTGTGTGCGCTTGGCAGAAGGAAGCTCAGGCCCAGGCCTGGTGTCGGGAAGGATGTCTTCTCAGTAATTCCCCTGTGCCCTTGTTATTTTTACTCTCTCCCCTGAAATCAGGTCTATGTGCAAGAAGGAAGGAATGAGGGGAGGAAAACAGAAAAGAGAGACTAGACTGAGAGACAGGCAGAAAGGGGGAGGGAGGGAGGGAGGGAGGAAGGGAGATAAAAGGCAAAGACAGAAGAGGATTAGTGCTATACAGACAAGCAGGAATAAAAAGGAAGCAGAGGGAGGTCTTGATGGTGTCCTGGCTTTTTGGCTGCTGTCCACTGAGCAAGATTGATTCTATGATAACTTATCAAGGGTAGAAAGAACTTTGCTGCGCTGTGGATGAGATTTCTGCTTCTGTCGCCTTAATCGGATCTCAGCTCTGAGGCCCTCCATTGACTCAATTCCCTCTAAGCCATAGATAATAGAATCTCAGCTTCAGAAAAGCCTTTGAGGTTGTCCAGTTCATGTTGTAGGGAGAAGAACTAAAGCCCTGTGAGAGGATGACTCGGCCAAGGTCATCCAGCCAGCTGTGGCTGCAGCTGCACCAGAAGCTATGGCCCCAGCCCCCAGTGTGGAGCTGGGCACTTTTGTCACTGCTGCAGGCACAGGTTTGGCCCACTGCTCACCGTTCTCATTATCTCTGCTTTGATGTCACTTGGAACTTTCCCGAAAATGTGATCAGACAAATGCCAGTTGGCTCGTGCATTCATTTCCTCTTCTTATGCCTTTCCAGGAGGCAGAAGAAACAGGCTGTCCTATGAATTCTAAACACCTTGGCTAAGTATAAAAGTTCTCTACAATCCTCCCCCTCCACAGTACTCCAAGGGTTCACGCTTCAGTGACCCTAATCCACACTCTGTCCCTTGCAAATATTCCACCCTGTGAGTGTGTGTGTGTGTGTTGTGTGTGTTTTTGCATCCTCTTAAGTACTATCCCTTTTATCCGAAAAGCCAGCATAACAATGGCAACAACTGGAATGGATTGGTTGCATACAATGCCTCACTAAAAATTATTAATTGTCAGTCACCAAGATTGATTACCTAGTGACTGTGTTGTGAACAAGCAAGGGTATTAAGAAACCACCAAGCAGCCAGCCACTGCTTCTGGGGCTGTAGAGCAGAGTTAATTGTATGGTTTTGGGAATATCATCAGGCATGAGCTAGGGGTCAGAGAAGGAAATAGACCATTCTAGGCGTGTCAAGCAGGACAAGAATTAAAAAAAAAAAGGTGGGGTGCATGTAAAACTCAGGGGCTGAACAGAAAGACCATGGACATGCTCTGCTGTTGGTTTTTGTTTGTTTGTTTTGTTTTGTTTTTGTCTTCTTCCTGCAAAAGTTGCAGAACAGTTACTAGTAGTGAGAACAGGAAATTCTAGAGGCTGAAGAGAGACGCACACATGCACCCACCTCTGTGAGCAACACTAATATATCTGTCTGTGTTTCCTGTCATGGAAGCTCTCATTGGTGTCCTACAGACTGGAAACTTGCTGACGAAGAAATCTGGAAAATGTGATTCCAAAGTTTTTCTTTCTTTTTTTTAAAGATTTATCTATTTATTTTACGTATAAGAGTATGAGTACACCGTAGCTGTCTTTAGACACATCAGATTCCATTACAAATGATTCTTAGCCACTCCGTCATGAATGGGGCTTGAACTCAGGACCTCAGGAAGAGCAGTCAGGGCTCTTAAATGCTGAGCCATCTCTCCTGCCGAAACTTTTCTTCTTGAGATGCAAGGGATAGGACGGAAGTTGGAAGATGATGCTGGACTGGATGGAGCCCAGATCATATTAGTGTTTTTTATTGTGCTGACAGACACCAGAGACAAATACATTTGAGGACTTCCATCTCTGCTTTAAGTAAACAGGAACTTTTCCTCATTAAATGAATTAAAGTATCTCCCTCTAATCACCACAGCATGCAAGGTAATACTGGCTTCAAGGAAAAAAGGGGTACCGAACACATGTCCTTCAAAACACAAAGATATTAAAGGCTACAGCCACTCTGTATCAAATGATAACATTAGAGGTCAAGACACTTTTTCTCTAAACACTTTAGACTTCCTGGGTTATCTGTTCCTGTTTGCAGCTCTTTCAGTCTGCTGTGGTTATAAATAAGTGTGTCTGTGTTCTGACACATCTTTCTTTACTGTACAAGTGACCTTGTTTATCTTTGAAGACCATATCTTTCTGATCCCTTGTCTAAACACAAAGCCAAAATAGCAGCAAGACACAAAAGCAAAGCAAAACACAAACACAACAAAGCAACAAAATCACCAGCCCTCTCTTCTAAAACAGACTTATTGTTCTAAGTATGTATTTCAGATATTTGATAGACTTGTCTGGGACAATATAACGTGAGAAACTTTGAAGAAGATGAAGATACATAGTGAGCAAGAAGTGTTTGCTTAGCGGTTTTAAGGGTTGGCATGGGTAATGCGGGCAGTTCTTAAACTTTGGTGAGGAAGCAGAGTCTAGCAAACTTCATAGTTGCCTGCCCATTTAATACGTGTAGTACCTGGTCCTTAGAGCTCTTATCATAGAATCTGAATCTAGGTGTCCCCCAAAGAACAATTTTATATCCATGCCCTCATTATCAAATCTTTTAATTGTGGGGGGGGAGGGAACAGTTGTTTCCCACCCCCCACCCCCAGGGAAAACAGGGAAAGGAGATATCATTAGAAATGTAAATAAAGACAATATCTAATAAAAATAAATAAATAAGAATATACTCATGCGTTGTTTACTTAAATTTACAAATGAGCAATTAAAGAAATGTAAAAAAAAAAAACCTTTTAATTGCAAGTGACAGAAACACAGAACAAACAGCCTTATGCCAACGGGAGGATGACACAGCTCTTCTGACTAATAGTGCCATGGGTGTTCCTGGTTCCGTGTGAAGTTGGCAGTCAGGGTGCTTTAGTGTCAAAAACAATCAGTGTTTCTCCATCCCTCAACTCTGTGTCTGTCTTTATTCTCACTTGCTTTCCCTTGGGAGAGTTCTGGGCGTGATCTCTTTAAACCCCCAAAGGAAGGCATGCTTCTTTCCTTTCAGCTTTAGCAAAGTCCCAGTGAATTCTAGTTGCCTTAAGCCAGATCATGTGACCACAATACAGAACAAATGGCTCTGGAGTGCAGGTTGGAAAATTCTAATTGCTCCAGTCAAAATGATACTCCATAGGTGGAATCAATTCAGTCCTAGCTGTGTGGGCTGAGTAAAGGAAGAAGCATAGATTCTAAAAGGAAAATCAAAACATTTTCAAACTTTATGTGAATCAGCTTTTCATCGACTATAACAAAATTCCTCATACAGTCAGCTTATAAAGAAAAAAAGATTCGTTTTGATTCACAGTTTTAACCAGTTGCTTTGGACCTACAATAAGGCAGGATACAGCAGGCACATGTGGTAAAGCCAACCTTCTTATCTCTTCATCCAGGGACTAAAGGCACAAGAGAATAACTGTAAGTTTCACAATCCCCTTTTAGGGATAGAGCACCAATAACCTAAAGACTTCCCCCTAGGCCCTACCTCTAACAGAACCCACTTCCTCTCTATAGCTCCATCCTGGGGAACCAACCCTATATCCTGAGGGGAACAAGGTCTAAACAACAGCACAGTGAAATTCGGGCTAAGCAGATAATACCCGCAAGTATGCTGGTTGGTCTTTCATTGAGTTCCAGGTTACTGCCCACGTGTTTAATTAAGTACAGGTGCCAGAAGGAAGTAGACTATATCGCAGCTGCTCAGCCGAGCATCTTAATGGTGCTCTAAGTAGTGGTACTACCTCAGCCATAGGCATACCACTGGAGTGAGATCAGTAAATAAGGCTAGGCAACCAAATGAAGCTTAATTAATTGGAGTGAGTAGAACACACTTTCCTGAGTTATTCCTCGGTGTGGTTTGTTGAATGAGATGCAGAGTATCCTTTCTTAAGCCAGTGTCGTGTGATCATGTATTTTTCTTCTCTTCCTTTTTAGTTCTTATAGCAATCGTTAATCTCTCTCTCTCTCTCTCTCTCTCTCTCTCTCTCTCTCTCTCACACACACACACACACACACACACACACACACACACACACACACACGCATACATGGTGCCAAAGAACTGGGTTTGGAAACAGACAGGGTCTCTATCGTCGTTTCTCAGATGCAGTGGCACCTGACTTTTTCCTTTTAGCTTACTCACTGAAGTAGGTGAAGAGTTTGAAGCATTTAATAGCAAAGAGCCCATAGATTTCATTTCATCAAGGTTGCAAAGTTACTGGTTTCCTCATGCCTGAAACAGACCCCACCCTATCAGCTGTGGCCATGTAATTTATGCGTGGCCACAAGGACCATGGTGTGAGCAGGCAGTGACCTTTTAGATTACTGCCTAAGCCTTCATTAAGAAGAGCATCCAAAATGACAGCCATGCCTCTAAGGAAACCCAACATTCCACACTGGTAGCCCAAGCAGTGAAAATTGACTTGGCGTGGGATTCTCCTCTCCTGGGCCCCCATGCTGGGAGCCAGGGGCACAAGACAGTGTGTTGGCAGATTCCAATCACTTAGGAGCTTTCCTTTCTGACTCTGCTTTGTAAGAATGCATCTAGTTAAATCCACAGGGTCATTGCCTGCGGCTTTCAAAACATGAGGTTTTATGAAGGAATTCAGACCTGGAATCCAAGGTTCAGAGCCCAGACCTTCAAACAGATTAATCGCCATGGGGAGCAACAGAAGAGCTTCCCAACTTTAGCTTCATCCTGTGCCCTAGCAACCATGGGCCCCTATTCAGCAGACTCAGGTCTGCAGTATAGTCTGTTGGACAGAGCACTAGGCAGGGTGCCAAAGAACTGGGACAGACTCATTTCAGCACTGCCACTGGCTCCCCATGTTCCCCCTGGAGCAGGTTCTTAACTGTTCTGTCTGCGTTTGCAGCTTATTAAGTTAAGAGGAGGACAATAATACACCAAAACACATAATTCCGGGTTGGGGAGAGTGAGGGAACAGGTGGATGTGTGTTTTGTGGGCAGGCAGGAGTGCAGTGTTTAGAAGGCAAGTAAATCATTTGCAATGGAGAAAATATCTTGTTTTGTCTGGAGAATAAAATAAGTGACTATTTGCTGATGGGACATTTACTTTCTTATGAGATGAGGGAAAAAAAGGAATAATAGGCAGACAGAGAGATAAGCAGAACTGAGAAACAAATTAAGAATTGATTGTGTGAGTGGTGAGTTCAGTACAATGACCCATAAGATATTCCAGAGACATATATTTAAAACTTTATTTTTTTCCCAATTAGAAACCATATCCCCCATGGCTCTCCTATGAGAAGTGCTAAACAAAGTGCCTGTCAAATCAGTAAAATAACGAATTTTAAACAGTAGTCAGAAAGCAGCTCTAATGAGCAGGTTGACTGTCCTGCGTGCCAGATGAGAAACCTGCAAAGATGTATGTGGCTTGGTTATGATAGCTAGCATGTAGTGAATGTTTTTGCTATGGGCTTTCCTTGCTGTTCAGGAATCATCATTTCTTTCTGACAATAACTGCAGAAAGTTTAGTGTTTATGAAGGCCCATGTTTTACAGCCTGGGAAATGGAGGTTCATGTACAGTCATTAAATAGGCTACTCTGGGCATGTTGAGATACAGTTTAAACTCAAGAAGTTGGTTGATTCTAAATGAAGTACTAGCCTCTTCCATTTCTGCCTAGAATTACTGTCTAGCCAGTGTTCTCACAAGAGACCAGACTGCCTAGAACTGAGCATGTCATCTACAAAGAGATGCTAATCCTAGGATCCTCAAACTATCAAACAAGGATACTATGTGTCCATTCATATTTGAGTTTCAAAACAATGATAGCTTACAGTAAGTACAGCCCTTGAACAATTTGGGAACAGTTTGGGAAATCCTGTTATTGATTTGGACATGTATCTGGTTGACCTAAATTTCATCTTACAATCTTCTTCCTGGCATTCATGGTAATTGGAAGGCAGTTCTCTCCATAAATCTTGGCCAATTCACACCACAAAGAACAAGACCTACACAGTGAATTACTCCTTATAACCCATCATTCATTTTCTGCCTTCCACCTAAACTGATGTTAAAGATACGTATTTGTCTAAGTTGGATGAAATCTAAACATTTTAAGCATTTATTATAGATATGGGTGACTGAACATGAGAGAGACATGATACCCATGATCCCAGGTAGAGAGGCGACACCCATGTATGAATGGGCTGTTATATTTTGGGAGGATTCAGAGCCAATTTCTGCTCAGATAGCAATAAACAGTAACTCTGTGCCCTCCAGCTCTCTGAAAATCAAACATGCACATGTATGCATACACACAGAGACACATACAAATATACACACACACACATAAATACATACACACAGACAGACAGAGAGAGATAGAGACAGAAACAGAAACAGAGAGACAGAGACAGACTGACAGATGGACAGACATAGGATTGAAAATCATTTTTGAAGCTCCATCCTTTATCCACCTACATTTCCACCTCTAGTATCTATCTACCTCTTCTCCTTAGAGATTAATGTTGTTAACCTGTTTTAGGGCAGCAGCTCCTCAGAAGATAAAACATAATTTAATTTCAAGTCTTACATGCCATTGAATTAGGTACAAGTAGGTTTTAATATTGCTTATGCAGATTCCCAATAATTCTCCAATGTCTTGTGTATGGCGAAGGCCATGGGTAAACCACTAGTAACACACATACGTGGAGAATATGTGCATCACCTTACCTTTCTCCAGGTATTGGAAGGGCAAATGGTGTGAACACCAGCTTGAAGAAGGATATGCAAGGGGCTGACGTTTAGAAACAGTGAGGTTTCTAATGACCTAGAAGCAGATATAAAAACATCCATTTTCTTTGAGTATGATGCACTTTGATCATAAGCATCTCTTATACCAAGGAAACCAGTAAAACACCTGCTGGTTATTAAGTTTGAACTTTCATTTGACTGCTTATAAGCTGTATTTTAAATTCAGAAGATTTTTCCTTTCATCAGAGTGCCACTTCCTGAGTAGACCCATGGTTGAAATTGCTAACTTGTTCAGCTGAGGAGAGTGTTGTGCAGCATTGTAAGAAGTGGTGCTGACAAACAATAGGTTTATGTTCTTTTGTTTATTTGTTTGTTTTGCTTTGTTGCATTGGTGAATTAAGTAAGTAGGCATGGGACTTAAAAACTCTGCAGTGTAGGGGTTGGGAATTTAGCTGAATGGTAGAGCTTAGCAAGGGCAAGGCCCTGGGTTCGATCCTCAGCTCTGGAAACAAACAAACAAACAAACAAACCAAAACCAAAAAAACTGCAGTGGAAAAAGGTATTTGGAGAGCTCTGAAATGCATCTTCAACATCCTTTGTCTAGGCTCAAAACTCAACCTCTGATTTTAAATGGTCCGTGGCATACTTAAAGAGGGTGTCTTCTACCATGAAAAGTGACATTTGGCCCAGAGAGAAAACGCATCTCAGATTACTTTCCTGTTGCTAACCTTGAAAAAGGCTGCTAGTGAGCGGCTGTAGGAGTGCTTAGATATGGGCTTACAAATGCTAAAGCCAGTTATGGATTTCAATCTGGCCAGTGACAATTTATCTTCTTGTTCCTTTTATCCTCACCCAAGCCATTAGGTAATCAAGTTCAGACTATTCGCATATGCATTTTCAATATTTATCTTCAGGCCATTTAAACCAAGGTGCATTTCCGTGATTAAAAGCGGCTCAATAAGGAGAGTTATGAAAAATGACTATAAAAGAAGAAAATTGGAGAGATAAGCTAAATAAACGAAACCAATTAGAAAACAGGCTTCACAAAGAGATGAAAATACATGTAATTTTGTGGAAGAAATAGATAATGTTAGTTAAAGGTTTATAAAGTGCTTGGGGGGAAATGAGACTCAGCCATTCAAATGTGAGGCAGAGATGAGCTGGCAATCAGTGGAGTTGATGGAGTGGGGGAATAAATTATCCCAGATTCAAGGCTTTAAATGGGGTTTCAATAGTGTTTTGAGACAGAATGTCAGAAGACCAGCATCGGTGAATTACAGAGATCAAGAGGGGAGGTAATGAATAAGCTCGAGGAGTCCATGTGAGGGAAAGGGTGAGAAGGGTTTCGACTAGATGGAAGTGGGTTTGAGCATTAATGAGTAGCTTATTGCGACTGAAATATGAATATTCAGCAGGAACACAAGATTGTCAGATTAAGTAGTTAAGAAATGGTAGGAACCAAACAGGAAATAGAAAAGAGAGTAGACAGAAAGTGACGTGTGGACTTTAGTTTTTATTTCTTTTTTAATATTAACTAACGGTCCTGATTACAAATTGAGGAACTGTGACAGTAAAAACAATAACGAAAGAAGGTAATGTGGAATGAAGAGAAAGTTATGACTCCTTTCTGAAAAAAACAACAAAAACTAAATTATATTTAGTAATTCTTAGTCTTCCAGGAAGGGGTTGTAAATTCTCATATAACATACCCGTTTCTTTCTTTTTTAAACAATGTATTCAAGTGCCATAAACTGGGATAATTTGTAGGATTTTCTTTTCTCATTTATAACCATGCTGGATCAATTTTTTCACTATTAT
>JADRCC010573920.1:0-17055 GCA_019843855.1 Hylomyscus alleni | reverse complement strand
TTTGTTTGTTTGTTTGTTTTTGGTTTTTCGAGACAGGGTTTTTCTGTGTAGCCTTGGCTGTCCTGGAACTCACTCTGTAGACCAGGCTGGCCTCGAACTCAGAAATCCACCTGCCTCTGCCTCCCAAGTGCTGGGATTAAAGGTGTGCACCACCACTGCCTTTAATCTATAAGTGGCTTTTAAAATTTTTATTTTGTATGAGCAGGCAAATCAGAGAGGATAGGTTGTGAGGAGTTGCTTCTCTTCCACTGTGATCGAGTTTAGGTCTGCAACAATCTGCTGAGCCGTCTTGCCTACCTATAAGTGTTACTTTATACTGTCTACAACATGTGAAAGTTTGAAGCTTAAAGTAACAATTTGGCAAAAGGCTGAGTACCACAAAATAGTGGAGGTGTCTTGGAGAATGACTTCAGACTATTTCTTTGTTCCTTTACCTGAATTCAAGGGTTTTAAATTAGTAAGGACGGTTTAAAGGCTGGATGTCTATAGATCAGTGGCATAGCCCTCTTAGCAAGTGTGAAAAAGCTGTGATGGCGCAATCCCATCACTTGGGACAAAGGGACACAGAGACGAGCAGATCTCTTAAATTTGAGGCCAGCCTGCTCCATAAAGCCAGAGCTACTTAGTTGTAAGTCTGTCTCAGAGAAACCAAACCAATCAAAAAGCAAATGAGTATTAAATCTATGATATAAATGGATGGTATTGGTGAATAATTTTTAGAATTTTATTCTTTTACAGTCTGATACAGTAATATAAAATGTAGTTTGGCAGTGATCTTCATAATTACCTTTTGCTATGCTTCCCCTTCAAATGAACCCCTCTTCCTAACAAGTCCCTCCTACTACTTTGCCTTTCCTCCCTCGGCCCTTTCTACTTAATGAGCAAGGGCAGCTTACCTTTGGCCACCTCACTGAGTATGAATCCGCTCCCTCAGCAACTATTAACTACATACAGCTCCTTAGGGAGGCCATGGGGCTGCTTTGTTTTTTGAGATTAGTTTGGAAATTGATCTTATAATTGAAGTATGCTATATATGAGTAAAATTGAGTTGTGTTGTATTATGTGTGTATATACAGGCATGTATATATAGTTTGTATGTTTGTTTGAGGCTGGTCTTTGGATTTAACCTTTTGTGGCCTAGAGCTTGCTATATAGGAAAGGCTGATTTTGGACTTTTGGTATTAAAATTATAAGTGTGCACCTAGCAAATACATTTTTTAAATTGTTTTAAAGAAACATTTATTACTTTTTAAAAATGTGTATGGATGTTTTGCCTGCATGTATGTCTGGGTACCATGTACAGTGAGTGCCCATGAAGGCCAGAAGGAGGTGTTGAATCCTCTGGAATTGGAGTTACAGACAGTTGTTAGTCCCCGTGTGGGTACTTAGAACTGAACCCAGGTCCTCTGCAAGAATAGCAAGTAACTGCTGAACCATCTTTCTAGCCTCCATATGTATTTTTAGTAAGCCTTTTTTTTTTTTTTTTTTATGTACCACTTTTTTGAGGTAATATGGATATATAAAATATTGTATACTTTTACATACAAACAATTTTGGTACTTTTGAGTTCAGCCTTTTGAGTTACTTTGAAGATATGTTAAAAGTTGTTTAGGGTCACCATGCCATCTTTCATCATGAACACCAAAGAGCCTCATAGCTCCATGAAGAGGGCCCCTCCTCCTAGCTCACCCAGCAGCTGGTACAAGCCGCCCCCAAACTGACTTGTCCATCACTGTGCTTTTGGCTTATCCTATAGAAAGCTGCTATATGTCCTGTTGGTTGATTGCCTGTGCATCAGCCCCGACCAGATCTGTACCAACCATTACAACATGAACATGTCCAACCAGGTCTGGAATGCTTCCATATTCACTTGAGTGCTGGCCCAACTTACCTGCATTGCCTTTCTCAGAGCCTTGCTGCACACAGTATTCTGTGCTCATCCCCACTTAGTGATGTCTACTTCCTGAACAGGAAAAATAAATGGTTTAGAAGAGGAAAAACTAGAAAGAGTTGTTGAGATACACAGAATTATGATTTGGCAGGGTTTTTAGGGGCTGAAAAGGTTGAGTGTGTCTCTGTTGAACTATGTTCTTTCCCTCATTTCTGCTACAATATGTAACTTTTTAAACATACACAACTAAGTACCTCTCCTTTTTACTTTTTAAAAACTTTTGTATGTATGACTGTTTTCCTGCATATATGTTTGTGCCTTATTTCTGCAGGGGTAAGCAGAAAGTCCAATCTCTTGGACTGGAGTTAAAGTCAGTTGTAAGCCTGCACTTTTGGTGTAGGAAATCGAACCCAGATCTTCTGGAAGAGCAGCCTGTGCTCTTAACCCCTGAGCCATTTCTCCAGGCCCCTTAGTGCCTATCTTAAGCTTTAATACACAGTTTTGGTTTTTCGAGACAGGGTTTCTCTGTGTAGCCTTGGCTGTTCTGGAACTCACTATGTAGACCAGGCTGGCCTCAAACTCAGAAATCTGCCTGCCTCTGCCTCCCAAGTGCTGGGATTAAAGGCGTGCGCCACCACCGCCCGACATTTTTAATCTAATCATCCATAGTGTACCCTCCCCTCTAGTAAAGCTCTGACTGTAGAATCAGTGCTTATGTGACCTTGGTCAAGTTAGCTTTTCTGTGCTTTAGTTGTTATCACATAAAATTGGGTGATAATTGCAATTAGAAGCAAGGAATATAGCTTAGTTGCTAGAATGCTTGTCTGGCACAAAGGAATCTCTGGGTTCTCTTTGTACTACATAAAACTGGGCAAGATGATATATGCCTGTAATCCTAGCACTTGAAGCAGAGGCAGGGGTATCCATATTAGTTCAGAGTCATTTTTGTTTGTTGTTTTGTTTTGTTTTGTTTTTCGAGACAGAGTTTCTCTGTGTAGCCCTGGCTGTCCTGGAACTCAGAAATCTACCTGCCTTCCGCCTCCCAAATGCTGTGAGTAAAGGCATGCACCACCATGCCCGGCGTTCAGAGTCATTTTTTGACTGCATTTTGAGTTTGAAGCCAGTGTGAATCACAAGATTCTGTCTTTAGAGTGTTGCTAATGAGTTGACATTATCAGTGTATAAATTGCATCAAGTTGTTGGTTTAAGAATTTATTATTTTTGTGGGGTGGTCATGGCAGTGGATGTCTCGGATGTCTTTCATTAAAATTTGGTTGAACCTGGTTCTTTTTCTCTGCAGAGTATCTTTAGAAGACCTGTATAATGGCAAGACAACCAAACTACAACTTAGCAAGAATGTGCTGTGTAGCGCATGCAGTGGGTACGTGTGTTGTTGCTTACAGTGTCTTTGCTTTTTGAGTGGCATGCTCAAAAACATTTTCTTTTTTTTTTAATTAGATATTTTCTTTATTTACATGTCATATGATTTCTCCTTTCCCAGTTTCACCTCCAAAAACAAAGAAACAAAAACAAGAAGAACAAACCCCTGTTGCATCCCCCCCTCCCCATGCCTGCCACCCCACCCTCTCCCAGTTATTGGCCCTGTCATTCCCCTACACTGGGGCACAGAACCTTCACAGGGCCAAGGGCCTCTCCTCCCATTGATGACCGACTTTGCAATCCTCTACTATATACATGCTGCCAGAACAATCAGTCCCACCATGTATAGTCCGTGGTTGGTGGTTGAGTCTGAGGGTACTAGTTAGTTCATATTGTTGTTCATCCTGAGGGGCTGCAAACCCTTCAGCTCCATTGGTCCTTTCTCTAACTCCTTCATTGGGGACCCTGTACTCAGTTCAATGGATGGCTGTGAGCCTCTACATCTGTATTAGTCAGATACTGTCAGAGCCTCTCAGGAGATAGCTATATTAGACTGGCTTGTCCTTCCTAAAAACATTTTCTTGATTTAAAACTTGATAAGTAGCTGAGCATCTTCTGATACCTCTACAGGTCACTTTAATAATTATTACTGGGGAGTTAAAAGGCAAAATTTGTGTTTTTTTAATGACTGTAATTAATGGTTTGTAGACAAAAGTGTGATTTAAACTTTTGCTTTAGCCAAGGTGGAAAGTCTGGAGCTGTTCAGAAATGCAGTGCTTGTCGGGGTCGCGGTGTGCGCATTATGATCAGACAGCTGGCTCCAGGGATGGTGCAACAGATGCAGTCTGTGTGCTCTGACTGCAATGGAGAAGGTAAGCGCCCAGCATTTCAATATGTTGGGAATATAGAAATTGGAAATATTTACAATTTGTTTTAAAAGATTTATTTTATATATGTGAGTACACAGTCACTCTCCTCAGACATACCAGAAGAAGGTATGGGATCCCATTGCAGATGGTTGTGAGCTACCATGTGGTTGCTAGAAATTGAACTCAGGACCTCTGGAAAAGCAGTTAGTTCTTAACCGCTGAGCCATCTCTCCAGCCCCCTACAATTTTTAAAAAATAAACTTATATTTATTTTATTTACAAAATGAAGAGCTAATAGATTGGAATTACTAAACTGTAATTACTAAGATTGGAATTTATTATACCATTACTGTTTCAGAATAGTGTCTCTAACCTAGGCTGGCCTTGAACTGTATTCAAGGATGATCTTGAATTCCTAATCTGCCTCCAACTCTGAAAGCTAAGATATTTTGCAAACTAAAGTAGAAATTTTTTTATCACTAACTAGTAGGGCTCTGGGGGCATTCTGGAAAGTCCTAATCAGGTTCTGAATATTGTTTTGTTTTGTTTTGTTTTAACTTTTTTATTTATTATATGTAAGTACACTGTAGCTGTCTTCAGACACACCAGGAGAGGGTGTCAGATCTCATTGTGGATGGTTGTGAGCCACCATGTAGTTGCTAGGGTTTGAACTCAGGACTTTCAGAAGAGCAGTCAGTGCTCTTAACCGTTGAGCCATCTTGCCAGCCCCTGAATATTGTTAATAGTTTTTGGTTTTTAAATTAAGTTGGCTTTAATCAAGAGATGGAAAGATGTGGCTAGTGTAGCTGAGAAATTAAGTTTTGAATTAGATTAATTTATGTGGAGAATTTTGCCTCACCAACACTAGATAGTAAACCCAAATCCTTGAGTGTGCTTGTCAAGTATTAAACTATACCCACCAGCCCTTATTCTAATTAATTTCTACTATCTACACCTATCCTAGCCCTGGTGGGAGGGATTAAACCTAGGATCCTTACCACTGAACTGAACCACGTCCCCCCATTCTTTCCTTTGCCTGATTGTTAATTAGTATAGTTGTAGAACTTCTTTTTTCCAAATTATTCTTGGAAGTGATGAGGTCATTCTGAGGTATATGTAGTTGCTACAGTGACCGCCTTCTAACATGAGGGCCTAGCCATGGGTACTGTCCCAGAAACCTGTGTTAAGGCCAGTAGTACACATTTAAGAATTGCTGTGCTGAGAAAAAAAGGAAAAGAAAAAAAAGAAGAAAAAAAATTGCTATAATTAAAAGGAAAAAAAAAGAATTGCTGTGCTGCCGGGCAGTGGTGGCGCACGCCTTTGGGAGGCAGGCAGATTTCTGAGTTCGAGGACAGCTTGGTCTACAGAGTGAGTTCCAGGACAGCCAGGCCTATACAGAGAAACCCTGTCTGGAAAAACTGGGGGAAAAAAAAAAATTACTGCGCTAAGGAGAGAAGCTGTTCCCAGGTGCTCACTGACCAACCAGCCTAACCTACTAACCTCCTCCAGGTCGGTGAAAGATTCTATTGTAAAAAGCTGGGTCTCCTCCTTAGCTTCATGTTATATTCCAATGAGGTGTCTCTGCATTCTATGTTGTTAAAACTACTACCTTCAGCTGAAAATCAACAGCTGAGTTGAACAAGGTGTAATCTTCTATGCAGGAAGCAGAGGCAGGAGGACAGTGAATACTTTCAAGCCTACCTTAGCAGCATAACACTCTTTTTAAAAAAATCCTAAGCAAGGTTTAGTCTTTGATGTAAACTGTAGTATTAGCTCTACAGTTTAAATTCACCGTCAAGAATATTTAAGGGCTGGGTGGTGGTGGCGCACGCCTTTAGTCCCAGTGCTTGGGGGGCAGATGCAGGAGGATTTCTGAGTTGGAGGACAGCCAAGGCTATACAGAGAAACCCTGTCTCAAAAAAACAAAACAAAACATATATGTATGTATATATGTATATGTGTATGTGTGAATATATAAAGAATCGAGTATAGATCATTTGCGAGTTCTTAGGTTCAGTAACCCTTACTGGAAAGGAAAATTAAAATTTTACTTGGACTGTGTCTGTCTGCTGGTTAACTTACTTGAAGGTAAGAGCTGAAAAGGGCTGCAGAAGTATTTGTAGAAGCTCCAGCACCTGACTGCCCAAGGAGCTAAGGAAATGTCAAGATAGGTTTTACTCTGTAATGTTGGGTAGCTGGGACCCTTCGCTGACCTTTAGTAAGGTTTTTGTCAGTGGCACCCAAACTGTTTCTTTTTGAATTAAGGGTGCTGTCATGACCGCTTAATGTTGGGGTGCTTTTTCTTACTAGAAGCTTGAATGACCTCTCTTTGCAGGGGAGGTCATCAATGAAAAAGACCGCTGTAAAAAATGTGAAGGGAAGAAGGTGATTAAAGAAGTCAAGATTCTGGAAGTCCATGTAGACAAAGGCATGAAACATGGACAGAGAATTACGTTCACTGGGGAAGCAGACCAGGCTCCAGGAGTGGAACCTGGAGATATTGTTCTTTTGCTACAGGAAAAAGAACATGAGGTAATTTCCTTTTGATTTATTCACTTTTTTTCCCTTTTTGTTTATTCAGAATTGATCTTGCTTGTGAGAAATAGGATAGATCTGTTTGGATGCTTTGAAGTAAAACTGAACACAAATGAAGTTGTTTTTTGTTTGTTTTGTTTGTTTGGTTTTTTTTGTTTTGGTTTTGGTTTTTGGTTTTTTTGAGATAGGATTTCTCTGTATTATAGCCCTGGCTGTCCTGGAACTCACTCTGTAGACCAGGCTGGCCTCGAACTCAGAAATACACCTGCCTCTGCCTCCCAAGTGCTGGGATTAAAGGTGTGCGCCACCACCACCCAGCACAAATGAAGTTGTTAAGGGAGTGTGGTCCAGTTAATTTTCAGCTCACAGTGAATGAGTACACTGTAGCTGTACAGATGGCTATGAACCATCATGTGGCTGCTAGGAATTAAACTCAGGAGCTCTGCTTGCTCCTGCCCCACTCGCTCCAGCATAATACACTGTAGCTGTCTTCAGACGCACCAGAAGGGGCATCAGATCTCATCACAGATGGTTGTGAGCCACCATGTGGTTCCTGGGATCCAAACTCAGGACCTTCAGAGGAGCAGTCAGTGCTATTACCCGCTGAGCCATCTCGCCAGCCCAGGAGTTTACTTTTTTAAAGTAATGTTTTATTAGTGTGAGGGGCTTATTCATGTTATAGTATGTATCAGAGAATGGATTGTGGTGTCAGTTCTTCTACAGTGGGTTCTGGGGTCAAACTCAGGTTGTCAGTCTTTTGTGGCAAGTGCTTTTATCCTCTGAGCTATCTCACTGGCCCAAGTTCTAGAGATTTAAAACATTTTTAATTAGTTTCCAATTGAATATGTATTGGTTAAACCTGTTCGAGGCAAACTGAACTTGTCTAGTGATGAGGTCCCTTGTGTGGAATGATCATACCACAGAGCATGTCTATATTACTCCCTTCATCCCCTTTCTTCTTCTGTTTTATACCTTAGGCTGACCTTAAACTTGCCATTCTTCTTTCTCTGCCCTATACCACCATGCTTAGCTCACCTATAGTTTTTAATACCTTAGTGGCACATCTATAATCCCAGCCCAGAGGTATAATCCCAGCATCAGAGGTAGCCTTGGCAGTGCAGCCTGTAACTGCTCTACAGCAAGTCATCAGTACCAACTGCCAGCAGCAGCTTCTTGGGCACAGAGGCACAGGACCCTATACCTTGCATAGGATTGTGTGTGGCTTTCTAATCTTATTTCCCCGGTAGCTTTGATTCTAGTCTACTGGCCAAAGTCTGCTTCTTCTGCCCTGCCATGATCTTTTAAAATCTCATCCTTTAAAGATGCTTTCCAGGGGCTGGAGAGATGGCTCAGTGGTTAAAAGTACTTGCTGCTCCTATAGAGGACCCTGGTTCAGTTCCCAGCAACCACATAGAGGCTCGCAACCTCTCATATCCAAAGGATTGGGTGCTTTCTTCTGATCTCTCTCTCTCTCTGTGTGTGTGTGTGTGTGTGTGTGTGTGTGTGTGTGTGTGTGTGTGTGTGTGTGTGTGTGTGTGTGTGTTTATAGTTTACTATAAAGGAGATTTATTACAATGGCTTGTAGGCTGTGGTCCAGCTAGTCAACAATGGCTGTCTACCAATGGAAGGTCAAAGAATCCAGTAGTTGTTCATTCCATGAGACTGAATGTCTCAGCTGGTCTTCAGAATACATCAGAATCCTGAAGAAGTAGGCTCTAAAGCCAGTGAAGGAATGGACTTGAGAGTGAGCGCAAACAGGCAAAGAGAGAACAGCTTCTTCCATGTCCTTTATATAGGCTTCTAGAAGAAGGTGTGATCCAAATTAAAGGCATATCTTCCTACCTCAAAAGATCTGAATTAAAGGTATACTTTTCTGTCTCAAAGATCCAGAGAAGAAGTGGGTCTTCCCATTTCAGATGATTTTAATAAATTTAAAAAAAGAAAATCCCTTACAGGTATGACTTGCAGTTTGAGTTTTAGTTAATTCCAGATATAGTCAAGTTAATAACCAAGAATAGTCATCACAATTAACATAAAAGAGATAGTTGCTAGGTAAAATTAATAATCAGTTCTTTGATGGGCAGAGAAAACACGTAGAAAACAGCTTGATCTTCATGACCTTGATAGGCAGTCCTGCTTGGATACAGGGATCTACTTCTTGTCTTAGGCTTTGCAGCATACCAAGGTGGGGCTGAGTCCTCTGGTGGCCACTGTGGCCTCCCAAGCCTTGTCCATTCACTATTTGGTGTTTTCCCAAGGAAGAAGCTACATTTTTAAAAAGTAAAATCATTTCAAAATCACAAGATGAGAACAAGGTCATATTGAAAAGCACATTTTAGAATTTGAGTTATTCTCACAAAATTGTGATTTGATCCTAGACCACCTGATGTGTGCTACTGGGTGTTTTGACTTTCCCTTAGTATTGCATATTGGGATGTCTGGAAAATAAGAATAGTGTCTAGAATACTGCTTAAAGATCTTTTTTTTTTCCTTTGTGGTTTTTCAAGACAATCCTCTGTGTAACCTTGGCTGTCCTGAAACTTGAGCTCAAGAGCTCTGCCTGCCTCTGCCTCCCAAGTGCTGTTACTAACCATTTATTCAGTATTACTGTGTATGCTTCCCACAGGATACCAGAGGTAGAAAGAAGGCTGGAAATCTCAATAGCCACATCATTGAGTGTTGGTAGAGTATTAACTCTATGGTTTAGGTATCACTAGGGCATTCTGACTGTTGTTACACATACTGTAATACCAGTAATACCAGTATGTAATACCAGTACGTAATACCAGCACTTGGGGTTAAATTGTTGACAGTAGTAGTAGTAGTGCATGGAATTGCCAACCAACAGCTGATTGCCTAGGCTAAAAAGTAGTAAAGAGTGGAAGTTAAGAGTTCTAGTTTTGGTTTTATTGTGACCAGGGCAGTAAATATATGAGCCAAGGATGAGATTTAGACAGCTTGATCAACTCATTTCACTTGGAAGAATAAAACAACAAACTTTGCACTAGAATGTAAGTTATGTGTCAAGAAAAGCATTGTCACTTTGTCTCTTTGGGCCTTTTTCCCTTCCAAATACCTATCTGAAGAAATTGAGATTGGATGGGTGCAGTGGCTGAAAGTATATAAATGGGGTAAAAACTAATAAGCTTTGGGAGTGTTGTGTCATGGGCATTAATCCTATTGTTTTGCTCTTCTGTGAGTGCTGGTGTCTGTCTGTACAACACAAGCATAGGATTTTGATTATATTAGTTCCTTCTCAATAACTGCTTCAGAAATTACTGAGTATTTTACCTGTGTGCTGCATTGATTTTTCTCACAAGTTCTCTGCAACTGAAAGAGAAGGAAGAAGTTACACATTTATTTGGTTAAATGTTAGCATCAAATTATCAAGTCACCCCCACCACCACCAGGACAGCAACCTTCCTGGTAATTTTTTAATTATGAGTACTTTAAAGTGGGTGCTTCTATAGAAGAACATGGTATTACTTCTTGCTCCTTTTGTAGCATTTTGTTGTTGTTGTTTTTCGAGACAGGGTTTCTCTGTATAGCTCTGGCTGTCCTGGAACTCACACTGTAGACCATGCTGGCCGCAAACTCAGAAATCCTCCTGCCTCTGCCCCCCAAGTGGGATTAAAGGTGTGCACCACCACTGCCTGGCTCATTTTGTTATCTAGAATTTTCTTTAAACGGCATTGAAATATTCTGCTTTTTAAAAATCTGATGATCCTATTACAAGAGACTCTGAGTAAATGTGCATAACTAATCTATATTCTTTGGTTCTCAAACTTGCAAACATGAGCTTCACATTAGAATTCCTTGAAGGGTTTACTAAATCTACTGAGTTGCTGGACCAAAAATGTTTATTTCTAACATGCTCCCTGGTACTGTTGAACCTGATGTTCTAAAGCCACATTTAGGAGAATTTGTTTCACAGGTAAATTTAGGAGAAATCATTTAGGAAAAGAATAAATTTTTTCAGGTGTCCTATGAACCAACCAAAATTGTTGTTCAGACTTTGCATCTCAGATTTGTGGAACCAGTAAGAACACCAATTGAGTAATGGTGAACTCTGCCAAAATAGAAGTGTGAAGTGAACTTGCAAATGAACTTCTTAAACCTTTGGAGGGCTAGAGATTAATGAGTAAAGAAATGGGAGAGTGCTGGAGGGCTGGCTCAGTGGATAGCAGCACTGGCGGGGCTAACATGAAGACCTTAGCTCAGATTCTGCAACCACATAGAATATTGGCATGGCCACATGTGCATGACAGAGACAGGAGGATTGCTGGGTCTTAATAGCACCAACTTAGTCTAGGTTTAGTGAGAATGACAGAACAGGACACCAGAAGTCTTCCTCTGACTTCTACATGCCCTTCTCTGCATATGCATATGCATATGTCACACTCACAGAAGACAACCCAGCTGAAGAAATGGGAAGCTAATAAATGGAAGGAATCTTCACGTGTTCAGGGGATAGGCTGAGATTTCCCAGAAATTTAGGTGTTCTTTTCTGTGTTCCTTCAATGATTACCATGTCATTATAGGGACGGTTAGCATACAATTGGGATTTAAGTGGTCTGACAGTCACTTTGGTGACTGTCTTTGGTCCAGCCAGTTTCTGTTAGCCTATTTGTGACCTGTAGACAACAAAGATTAGCTTGGGGTAGAAATTAAGCTAGCTCACTTAGTACTTAGGAAAACCAAGACACTTTTGTTTTTTTCTTTTGAGACAGGGTATATAGACCAGGCTGACTTTGAGCTCAGATCCTGTCTCCTGGATGCTGTAATTAAAGGCATGAGACACCACACTTTCGCCAAGCACACTTCCTTTTGAACAAATTTTGGTGACCTTTTCACTACAGTTAATTTTATTTCAATTTAAGTTTCAAAATTTAAGTATAGGTTTGGCAAACTCTAAGTAAAAATTACAAATTGAAATATTTTGAAATTGATTTTTTTTTTTTTTTTTTTATCCCCGACATTGAAGCTCAGGGTGTTTTCAGCACTTACTCCACCTTTGCAATGCTGATGCAAAAACACAGCTCTCACCTTTGAAGGGACAAGAGAAGTTATTCTGTAGCTAAGTGCGAATGGCTATAAGCTGTAACTTGAATTCAAGTTACAGGAAAATCAGTTTTACAGTATTGGAAGCAGTAACTTAAACAAAGTCACAAATTGAGACACTTTCCAAATACATCAGTAGGAAGTAGACAGTTATAGCAAAGTACAGAAATCTCAGCTATTGGCCTCGGGTGTTTATTAGATGACTCTTAGGCTTAGGTTGGTAGGAAGTACAGTTCTGTTAATATATTCCAAAAGGTTTCATTTGTTAAGTTACGGGATGTTCTGTCTGACACAGTAGTGGGCAGAGTGGCTAATTTAGGTGACTAAAGGTAGCCCAAGATAAATTATCAGGCTCTGGACCTGCAGTATTCTGTGTGCTGAGATTAAAGGCATATACTACGTATAATATGTATTTCCTGTCTTTTTATTGCTGGGATTATAGATGTGATCAACCACTCCTGGCTCTTTTGAGACACAATCTCTATGGTAGCTTTTATTTTATTTTAAATTTATGTATATGCATGGTTTCTCTCATTGCACGTGGTGTACATTGTGCCTGGTGCCCACTGGAGGTCAGAAGAGGGCTTTAGATTCTTTGGAACTGGAATTATGGATAGTAGTGAGCCACCATGTGGGCGCTGGGAACCAAACCTGTAACAGCAAGTACTCCAACAGTTGATTATCTCTCCAACCCCAAGTTTGAATTTTAAGCAAGATAAAATGTCTTTGCACCTATATGAAGTGCAAAATTGAGTCCTTAACTTTCCTGTCTACACCTTATTGATTGAGCTTTTTTTTTTTTTTTTTTACACACACTGATCTTAGACTCCCTTCTTGCCTCATTGGGGTCATGTAATAGAAGTTTCTGGTACACTCCTTGAGAGTAGCTAGCTCTGCTAATAAAAAGCTTTGAAATTAGAGACAGTGGCATTTGGGCTCTGGTAGTGAATGGTAGAGTTAAGATTCTGAAATTGACTTAAGGCATGTTGAGCAGGGTGGCATGGCTTTGCTTTGGTTTTTAACATATTTTTGTGTGTGCTTTGTGTGTAGGTGTTCCAGAGAGATGGCAATGATCTGCATATGACATACAAGATAGGACTGGTGGAAGCTCTATGTGGATTTCAGTTCACATTTAAACATCTTGATGCTCGTCAGATTGTGGTGAAATACCCCCCTGGCAAAGTAATTGAACCAGGTAAATTATTTCATCGTATCCAGGCTATCCGTGTGTGTAGTGGGTAACAAAGGAATATTATTGAATATCTTCATCTTCCTTGGGTAAAATTCTTACCTAATTTCCTTTTTTAAAATAATAGGATGTGTTCGTGTTGTTCGAGGTGAAGGAATGCCACAGTATCGTAATCCCTTTGAAAAGGGTGATCTTTACATAAAGTTTGATGTGCAGTTTCCTGAAAATAACTGGATCAACCCAGACAAACTTTCTGTAAGCTGGTTTTTAATATTCTTTAAGCAGCTGATTTGAGGCTCTCCCTTTTGCTTCCCTTTATGTTTTTTTTTTTTTCCTCTTCATTTTGCTTTATTATAGGGTCTCCTGCCTCCTGCACCCCAGACTGGCCTAGGAACTGACAGTTATATGTATTTCCTGTCTAACTTTTGATTGCTGGGATTATAGATGTGACCAACCACTCCCGGCTATTTTGAGACAGAGTCTCTATGATGACTTTTATCTATCTATCTATCTATCTATCTATCTATCTATCTATTTATTTATAGTTTTTTGATACAGGGTTTTTCTGTGTAGCCCTGACTGTCCTGTTTCTCTGTAGACCAGGCTGGCCTCGAACTCAGAAATCCTCCTGCCTCTGCCTCCCAAGTGCTGGGATTAAAGGCGTGTGCCACCACTGTCAGGCTGGCTTCTATTTTTTAATATTTGCATGGTTGATGGTTTTTTTTTGGTCATTTTGAAAATAATGTTGGCTGATGTGTTTATGGGACAACCAAGCAAGGTGATTATACATGGCTGGAGCAGGCTGAGTATGAGATACTGGGAATGAACTCACTTGAGACCAGATCGCTCAGTCAGCAGCACTGTTTAGAAGTTCAGTGGAACATATCTGCAGTGAAGTTTCTAGTGTTTAAATATGTATTTTGTGTGAGTGTTGGCTACGTAGTGAGGCCTTGTCTCCAAAAGGGTATGCGTGCACGTGCATATTTGTGTGAGTACATATCTCCTGTTTTTGTTTCATGAAGGAATTAGAAGATCTCCTGCCATCTAGACCAGAAGTTCCTAATGTTATTGGAGAGACAGAAGAAGTAGAGCTTCAGGAATTTGATAGCACTCGAGGCTCTGGAGGTGGTCAGAGGCGTGAAGCCTATAACGATAGCTCTGATGAAGAAAGCAGCAGCCATCATGGACCTGGAGTGCAGTGTGCCCATCAGTAAACTGTAGGCTACTGCACAGGTGGATTTTCTCTCCACGTTTGCCGGATTTGCCAGCTGCTGGAGTACCTGATGAGTCCAGATGAACTGATGGACATCTGCTGATCTATGTGTAACTTCTAAAATTGGTATAGTATCCACAGAGTGTATAATTTAAACTAACCACAAAGCTTTACATCTTCATTTCGACTGTTCTGTAGCAGAGTAAAGCACTTGAAATAAGACTCCCTTTCACATGTGGGTTATAAGTTTCAGTCCTGGTATCTGCTTGATTTTTATCAGTTTTGTGTAGACTTTATGTTTCATATTTTAAACTCAAATCCAGCATTGTAAAGTTTGTACAATTTGTCCTGAAGCTTTGTGTTTGGCTGCACCTGCATAAGCTGCTACAAATAGAATAAAGAATTCATAGCCTGTATCTATCATTTAGATGCATGGAAAAATGGGCTTTTGCACACAATGGGTTTGAAGCTGACTGGGAACAATGGAAAAAAATTACATTAGCCATGGTTGTAAAGTTTTTTGGCTTTTTTTTAAAACCATTTTGTGAAAGGTTTCTGAAACTTGATAATAAAAAGCAGTTGGTGTAAATTATTCTGTGTCACATTTTTAGAAAGAACATATTTTGAACTGTAAAAGTATCCTTACACTGAGGAGTGAATCTTTAAACAGCCTCTAAAACCCATCAGCCTGAGGTTTTTGCCTTGGGTACCTGCCCGTTTTATAGTTAAATGACACTAATGTTGGTTGAAACGGCTTGTTCACTTCAGTTGATGCTCTGTAGCATCGAGAACATCCAAGTTAGATAACTCCTAGACTACCTGAATATTGGGACAAACCCAGGCCTCTTATCCTCTTGCACCCATTTTTTGAAAATAAGGTAATAGGTCAGTAGTAAAACCATGTTTACATAGACCTGT
This sequence comes from Hylomyscus alleni, assembly GCA_019843855.1. Lineage (NCBI taxonomy): Eukaryota > Metazoa > Chordata > Mammalia > Rodentia > Muridae > Hylomyscus > Hylomyscus alleni. The sequence goes on along the minus strand of JADRCC010573920.1, from coordinate 1,999 downwards.
TAAAATGGTGTTTTAATTAAATGTTATGAAAAGTTGCTCTGTCTCATTAAGTTGAATATCTTGGACTGCTTGATTTTCTTTGTAGAAAACTAAGATTCTTAGGCTAGCAGAGGTTCGAGTGCACAGTGGCAGAGCCAGCAGTGCATGTGGTTCAGTTTGATCCATGCCCCACTCAGCGCCTCACTTGGATTACAGCTATCCTTACCCGATGATGAAAGGATGCGTTTCCATCTTCTGATGATGACTTTTTCAGTCCTGGAGTATTTTTAAAACTCGTCCCTTTGAAGTTCAAGTCATACCAGGTACATAACCTTTTACATTTTTGTCAAAAGAACAACAGGACAAAAATGGAAATTCAGATTTTTCAATGTATTATACCATCTCTGAGCCTAATAGCACTTGACTACATTTCTAGAGCTATTAGAACTTCGATGTAAAATGTCCCAAAACTAATCAAGACCTGTGAGGGTTAAATTACTGCCCTGTCCGCTCTACCTCCACTGTACAAAAATATTTTGCAACAAGCCTGGGCAAGGTTCAACCACATAATAGTTTTGTATTTGAGGTTATTTCCCCACAACACTTTAAGCCTAAGCAATGCGGTGATACTATAAACTTTGTAGCCTTTCCAATAAAGGTTTATGAAACCAGTTGCTCAGCAGTCTTCAGTTCTTCTGCCTAGGAGATGGCTGGGTGTGTGGGTATGTGTGGGTGTGTGGGTGTGGTGCTGGGGACTGAACTCAGGCCCTGTATATGCCAAGCAGCTGCTTTCTCAGCAGCTCCTCAGGTTTTATTTATTTATTTATTTATTTATTTATTTATTTATTTATTGACTACAACAAAGAAAAATTGGAAGCAGGAAACCTCTGACCTGCAAGTGCTTCTAACTGAATCACTTTCTAGTTTCTCCATACCATAAAGTTTATCTTTAAGGAAATTTGCGTTTCATTGATTTCCTGTATATTAACATTGAGTACCAATCAGCATCTCTTAATTCTAAACGTTTTCATCATGGCAAAAGACAAACCTCATGTCTCATTAATTAGTCTCATTTCATTTTCTCTCCAACCCTTTATGCAGTCACTAATTCTGTGTAGATACTCTGCTCTGAAACTGAGTTTTATTCTTACTCATCTTATAGAACTTTTTTTTTTTTAACCAAGCATTCAGTATATGAGTAGGCCACAGGTTTAATTCACTTTTCTAGTGGACATTTGGAATACACATTCAAACTGTAGCTATGAACACAAGTTTTGTGTGGGGTAAATTCATTTAGGTCCATACCCAAGAGTAGAACTGAATTGTAAGGAACCATTAAGGAACTGCCAAAGTGGCTGTACCTTTTTCCTTTTTTTTTTTTTTTAATTGACAGTTTGCCTCCACATATGAGGAGTGAGGGTGTCATATCCCCTGGAACTGGAATTACACTTGTGAACTGCCATGTGGGTGCTGGGATTTGAACCCCGGTCCTTTGGAAGAGTAGCTAGTACTCTTAACCACTGAACCATCTCTCCAGCCTCGGTGGTGTACCTCCTTACCTTCCTTCCAGCAGTGCAGGGACAGTTTTTATTTGACCCACGTCTTTGGCAGCACATAACTTTGGTGACAGCCTCCCCGGTGGATAGAAAGCAGTTTTAATTTGTAGTTCCCTGATGACTCATGTTCATGTATCCTTTTATGTGTTTAATTGGCTATTTATGTATCTGAAGTACTTTATCGTTTTTCATGTTCCAGAACCCAGCATAGTCATCTCACAGTCATCTGCATTAAGCGCCTGTTGACTCTGATGATGGTGGTAACCTACCTTGTTTTTCAGGGGCTTTAGATACTTGAGAAATACTTGTTCTGAGACAGTTTTACTGTTGTATTCTAGGCTGCCTTTGAAGAATTCAGGGCAATTCTGTCTCAGCCTCCCAAGTACTGGGATTAAAAATGCACCACCCACTCCTGGCCCTGGTTCCAGTTTTTTACCCTTCATTTCAACAGTTCCTTCTGAAGT